>VHZZ01000502.1:18190-32052 GCA_009801015.1 Silene noctiflora | reverse complement strand
ATTGTGATATGAATTACTTTATTAATTGTAGGAAGAGACTTCACACATGAGGATTTCTAATATATATATATATATATACATATATATATTATTGTTGTAGGAGCTTATTGTGATATGAATTACTTTATTAATTGTAGGAAGAGACTTCACACATGAGGATTTCTAGTATTGTGCTTGTGCTTGTGGAGATTTGTTAAAACGTAGGGTTTTCCCTACTCGGTTTTAATAGTATGAATGCTTGAATGTGTCATTATTATTGTTAGTCTCATAATAAATGTTATAATTTTCTCCTATCATGAGAATTAGCATGTGTGTCTTAATAATTATGGTAATTATTGGTACATAGAGTCATGGCATACTTGAGATTCATGATAAATGTGAAAGTGGTATACTTGGCATGTTGTGTTGCATATTGTGTTACATGTGGATGCTGGTGGAGTTATGGTGGTGTTGTCGTGGTGAAGAGAATGAAGCGGTTCGGGAGACCGTCTCACGACCGGAATGCTCCTTAGAGTTTCCTACTTCAAGAAGGACGTACACGTTAATGATCCGAGGAGGAGGAATTCGTGTTATGATGTGAATCTGGCAGGGGTCTGGGTTTCGATCCGAGCTCGGTATACATGCACAAGAAAATGGTTACTTTGCGACCAACCCCTGTGACCATTGGTAAATTAGTTGCTGATAAGAACCAAATAAATTTTAGTAGCTAATTATAAACTGATAAGATATTGGTCGCTAATATTAGATGCAAATTAGCAACTAATTAAATATTACTCTCAAACTTGCGACTAACAAATGTACAGATGCTAGTTAGCAAGTAATATAGCAAGTAACATATCTTACTTAGGGTTTCCTTCATTTATACACCAAATATTATGTTACATGCGGGATTATGTCATTATTAGATTAAATTTGATACAAATTCATTTCGAATGTTTCTATATATATACTTCGTAAATATATAAGTGTCATGTTCTGGACGATGTGATTTTATATTCAATCATTCTCCATGATTTCTACTTTACTAACTAAATACATGCAAATTTATTTTTTTTCTATGTTTTTAATAACTGATCAATTTAAATTAGATCAACGCTATGGGATCAAAGATTGTGGAAGTCGAGGCGTCTTTGAAGGTTTTCGTGGGCAATGTATTGATAAACCATCACAAGGTAGCATTAGATCTCAGGTTTCTGAACATGTTCCAGCGTCATTCAATTTTTCGATTACTTCAAAAGTGTCTTGATTTTAGCATCGTGGTAGTTTTATGAATTTGTTGCTAATCGATAATCACTTGGTAATAGATATAGAGTATTACTTTTTGGGTTTATTTACGTTATAAGTGTTGGCTGGGTTTTATATTGAAATATAAGGTATAAGGTTGGTGATAGGAAGCGACCGTGAATATTATGAAAGCTTCTTAACTCATTTCCTATCCTCACTAGCTGACTTGCCACTACTTAGATTTCATGTAGTGGAGCAATTTCAACTTCCTTTAGTCAGACGGCTAAGAGAAGGGATTTCTCAACAAAGAGAAAGTACAAATGCAGGGTATTGTTTGTTGTAAATTTAGATTTGTAAATGGGCATTAGACTCTTCTATCATCATTTGAGTTTTCTAATGTTCCTATCAAGATCTGTAATTCTTTTTATTGAATTTTAAGAAGCATTTGAGTTGGCCGCTTTTGAATTTGTTTATAGGTTATAGAGTAACAACCTTTCTTTATATGTAAAGCTGAATGATTTTCTGGTAAATTTTAGGAGTGATGATTTTTATTGTATTAGAATTGTTGAAATTAAATTGACAAGGTACTCCTACTGCATTCATTTGTTTACAATTAATTAAAATACCTTCTACAAAAAATTTAAAAAGTTAACAAATGAATAAGAAAAAGAGAGTAGTGGCTAATAATTCTCTTTAAAAATCTCGAGGGATGGACTGCTCTTTTTATCTATCAAAATATTTATCTGTGTGATATGTTGACTTTTAATAATTAAATTTATCAAGTTAAAGTACGAGTCATTAAACCCGATTTCATTTAGTTTATAATTAACTTCATTCTCTCCCTTATAGGAGTATATTATAACAAGACTAATATTATGTTCAACTAACATTGATCACTAGATCGGGCGAGGCTTTGGAAATTGGAGTAATTTTACTAATTTGATTATTTGAGTATTTGCTATAAATTTATTACACTATTTTAATCTTAATCTATGAAATCATTTATATATGCCTGTGCGTTTTGCATGGGTATTAAGCTAGTTTTCAATATAACCAATCCAAATCATTATAGACTACTCTTTTAATTGTAGGGTCAATGAATTGATGGTCGTGTATAAAGTGTCAAACTTGTCACTTTTTATGGTGCTAGAATTTGTTTTAAAGTATTGTCACTTGCAATAATTTTGTCATGCCATCTTAGTTTCCATCTACCTTTATTTCCTGGAGCCTTAGCTTGTCTAGATGCTCCACAAACTTGGATTGATTCGTGATTCGTCACCCCATCGAGCAAATCCGGTAACCCTGCTTGGAGTCGGGAGGGGGCAACAACGGTGGTGGCGATGGGTGTAACTTAATAGTAGTTCAATCTCTTGCAATGTGACATGTGTCCTTTTAGCTATATGTTTATGAAACTCGTTGTATTAAAATACTTTCTTTAGATTACATATTACCCGTTATATAACAATATTCAAAGTCGTGTTGATTGGAATCAGTAATTCAAAATAGTCTTCACTTTACCTCTGTTTCCACATCTAAACCTATTAATTAAGTATCTATTTGTGAAAAAGAGGTCATTGCGTGAGAATATAGGTTACAAACAAGAAAATTCAACTCAAATGTGAATATTTAAGAAAAAAATGAAGATTTGGACGCTGTCTACTTTTTTGAAAGTACTTCATTGGTTGTGACCAGTTACACTCTAGTATCGAATTTTAGAGATCTTTACTACCAATGCTTTCATATTATAACATGATGAAAATTTCTAGACCTGACCTTAGTTGATGCTGTACTTTTTAGCTGTGTACTAGTCACATTTTATGGTGCTTGTATTTGTTTTAAAGTGTGACAATAATATTGTGAATTTAACTCGGGAGCTATTGTTCAAGCGTGTACGATTTCACTGCGTTTGGCTGTGTGAGAAAGTAATTGAGACAGAAGAACAAAACCGAGAAAAATTATATATGAATTGTTTTTGTTTTCTGGATGCCAATGTTCACAACAACTACCCTATATATACCCCCAAAATACAACCCTTCAAATGCCTATAATTAATCCTAAAGACATGGGAACCATCATCTCAATAACTTATCAATATGGAACGAAATACAATACAATGGATACAATAAATAAATAAAACAGACCGATACAAAGTATAGTCCTATACCCTACCCCCCCCCCCCCCCCCCCCCCCCCCCCCCCCAAGTTGGAGCATGAATGTCGGAAATGCCTAACTTGCTTTTTAACGCTTGGAAACGTTGTCGACCCAAAATTTTAGTGAAAATATCCGCAAGTTGAGAGGAAGTGTGAATATATTGAGGAGAAATTACACCGCGACGGATTTCTTCACGAATAAATGGTAACGCCGTGACTGTGGAGGAGTCCTTTGAGCCATATAATTTCACAAGTGACCGATGCCATTTCACGGTATTCAACCTCGGTGGAAGACCGGGAAACAGTGGCTTGCTTCTTGGTTTTTCACGAAATAGGCGAACCGCCAAGGCAAATAAAGTAAGCGGTAATAGAACGACGAGTGAGTGGACAACTCGCCCAATCCGCATCACAATAAGCCGTAAGCTCCATAGGTTGATCAAAACGAAAAAGGAGGCCTTATCCCGGACTACCCTTCAAATATCGAACAACTCTTAAAGCTGCCTCCCATTGAGAAAGTGTCGGTTGTTGCATGAATTGGATCAATATATGGACTGAGTAACACAATTCCAGACGAGTGAGTGTGAGATAAATAAGTTTACCAACCAAACGTCGATATTTTGTAATATCTTCCAATAAAGGATCATTAGCGAGATCAAGCCCATGGTTTTCATCCATGGGAACACTAGCGAGCTTGCACCCAAGTAAACCCATCTCTGACAAAAGATCAAGAGTATATCTTCTTTGGCAAAGAAACATACCCGATGAGCTACTAGCAACCTCAATTCCGAGGAAATATTTTAACTTCCTCATATCCTTTATTTTGAAACAGGCACACAAGTATACTTTAAAAGCCAAGATGGTGGCTGGTTGTTTCCCAGTTATAACCAAATCGTCGACGTAAACAAGTAAATAATAAATTATCTGAAACACTCATAGAAAAACCATAAGTAAATAAGGCTTGAGTAAGTCGGGGCCTGACGAAGTCCATAAAGAGACTTACAAAGCCGACAAACTTTTCCTTTTACTCCACGACTAAACCCCGGCGGCATACGCATATACACTTCTTCGGATAAATTCCCATGAAGAAAAGCATTGTGAACGTCCATTTGATGACGTTCCCACTTATGAATAGTGACCACAATGAGCAAAGTAAGAACCGTTACCATTTTCACTATTGGGGCAAAAGTCTCATTGAAATCGATCCCTTCCTTTTGATGATTTCCCAGGACCACTAATCGAGCTTTAAAGCGCTCGATAGACTCGTCCGACTTATGCTTAATTTTGAATACCCACGGACACCCGATATCTATTTTATCAGAGGGCAAATTTTCAATAATCCAAGTTTCATTTGCTTCTAAAGCAGAAATATCGCCCGCCATGGCTTGTCTTCAACGTGGATCAGCCACAACATCTTTGAAATATTTGGGCTCTACATCTCTAGCAAAAGCTGCAAGAAAATCCAATGGGGAGCAGAAAAAGCATCACAATTCACAATGTGTGTAACAGGAAAAGACTACCTGAGACGGGATTGAAGGTGGGTGACAAAGTTGGAAGAATGGTCGTTTTAATGTGATTATAACGAACGTAATCCGAGTGTCAGGTATTGGGGAATTTGAGTCTGTTACCCCGACCCAAAATCTCAACATTTAGATCCGAATTTGTACCCGAATCAGCGCTAACCATGTCGTCCTCTGTAGAAGAATCAGTTGGCTGCTCAATAACAACACCGGTATCAGGTGCAGACTCGGGCGTAATATGCCCCCCTGATTATCGAGCCTGTTTGTCGGAGTGTCAAGCGAGGCAGAAAGAGCCGGTGAAGAAGATCGTGAAACATCAAAGTCGAGCGGAATATATAGATCATCAATACTACCAGCATCATTATGTTCTTGTTCAATGGTTGGATCAGTAAAGGGAAACGTTGTTTCATGAAATTGAACATCGCGAGATTTGAAGAATTCCCCGGTGGCAAGATCATATAAATTCCACCCCTTTTTTACGATGGGATACCCAACAAAAACGCACCGCTTACTACGAATATCAAACTTGTCAGAAGGAGTCAGATTAGTCGCATAAGCCAAACACCCAAAAATACGAAGTAAGGAATAATTCGGGGTGCGTCCGTATAATAGCTCACAAGGAGTTTTACCATTGAGAATACGCGTGGGAGTGTGATTTATAAGATAAGCGGCGGTGAGAATGCACTCGCCCACAAAATCAACCGGTAATCCACTTTGAAATCGAAGGGCGCGAGCAACATTAAGAATGTGGCGGTGTTTTCTTTCAACGCGAACATTATGTTGTGGAGTACGAACCATAGAGGACTCATATATGATGCCATTGGACCGAAAATAATGAAACAATGGCTTGAATTCGGTGCCATTGTCGCTGCGGAAAACTTTAACATCCCGAGCATATTGGCGTTTGACAAGAGCAAAAAATTCCTGTAACAATTTCGCGCTTTCGTCTTTTATTTTTATTAAAAATACCCAGACACAACGGGAACAATGATCAACAATGGATAAAAAATATCGTGACCCACACGCCCGATTAGGCGTATATGGTCCCTACACATCGACATGGATCAAATCATATCACATTCCGGCTTTATTATTACTCAAAGGAAAAGAGGAGCGAGTTTTTTTGGCTCGAAAACAAATATCACAAAGCATAGGAGATTTTTTATTCTTACTACGATAAAAATTAGGAAAAAACTCCATAACTTGCAATGACGGATGTCCCAAACGTTTGTGCCAAAGATCGTAATCACCACCTTCAATCACATTAACACGCCGCGAGACATCCATTTTTATTTGATAGAGTCCGTTGACTAAGTCACCCACTCCAATCGTCGTCTTCAAGATAGGGTCCTGTATCACACAATGAGAGTTAGTGAATTGAACACTCAGATGTTGAGACGAGAAGAGTTGGGACACTGATAACAAATTACATTGAAAATCGGGAACATATAGAACGTTTTCGAGACATAAAGAGGCGTTTATATGAATCCGACCCAAATGGATAGCTTTCAATTGGGAACCATTAGGCAAACCGACTGTAAGAGGGGACATGGTGTGATAGACGTCGAATAAGTTTAGTCTCCACAAACATGAGTAAAGGCACCCGTGTCAATTAACCAAATTAAATCGCGCTAACCATTCAAGCGAATAGAATTGTCATCCAAAGATGGCTCACCAAACACAGCATTGAAACGGCTGTCCGGAGATAGACCGGTAGTATCGGTGCTGGTCAGACCCGTAGTATCAGGCGCCTTCTTGCCCCGCCTCCGGACCACGACCTTCCGGATAACCGTGTTTCTCCCAGCACTGTTCTTCAAGATGCCCAGATCTGCAGCATTGGGTGCACCACATGGGAGGACGCCTTTGTTTATTATTGCCTCCACGCATCGCAAAGGCCATAGCCGGAGCATATTCTGATTGTCGTTGAGTAACATTACGAACTTCTTCTTCTTGGACCATTCGAGAATAGGCAGTGTGTAAAGACGGAAGTAGCTCAGTCCCTAAAATCTGGGAACGAGCAATAGAATATTAAGGGTCGAGTCCCATCAGAAAAGGACGAACTTGAGCCTTGTCCTGACTGGTACGAATGAGAATAACGCAAGCGGAACACATGGATGAGGGAATAGCATCATAGTCATTAACGTAATCCTAAAGCTTCTTTAGACGACCAAAATACTCCATAATACTGTCAGTAGAAATTTGTTTACAAGTGGATATATCAGAAGATAATTGATAGATTTTAACCTCATTTCCAACCGAAAAACGTTGTTTTATATCTTACCACAAGTCGTACGATGTGTCACGATAATAAATTTGTAACACCCCTACTTACCTAGGAAGTCTGAACTAGGCCTTCTTTGACAACCAAGGGCACTACCATCTCGGTTACCCGAGGTAAGTACATATCAAATAGACCATCTAAGAACAATACTTAATTACTCATACAATTTATGTGAACAATTGGAAAGTAAACTAGTACAACTGATGACTCTACTTTAGCTACACTTATGTCAGCAACAGTGGTCTCTCATTCCCAACATGAACATCACAGAGAAGCATCCAAAACACCCATTACACCTACAAGACAACCTGCTCACCATCCCCAAATGGATCATCACAATTTTAAAAACATCACGGGTCAATCAACTGTACAATAATATAAGAGTAAATAATGTAAACAAATCAATGAGATCACCACACCGTCACCACCCCCATCACCACACCACAAAAGTAACCGACTACATACCGAAGTGTGTAGCCCTGCCAGTGGAGAACCGTAGACACTCCACCTAACCACCCACAATACCCAAGTCCCTTAATGTGCACATTCCCCTTGCGCTGAGAGAACGCAGGAGGCGAACAATGGAGGTGAGACCACCTCTCACAATGGCTCGCAAATCACAATCACAAACACAAACACAATCTCAACCACACCCAACACCATCATCAACCACCAACATCGCCACCACAACACCGTCACAACATATAATCATATCACAATAAGCATCATAAGATCGTCATATCATACAATATATAATTCTACAGGCAACTGAGTAGGGAAACCCTACCTGTACCGAATTCCACGTAGCTACAACCCTCAAGTTACACATAGGATCACCGCACACTGACATCAACACCTACAATAACTATACGACTCGATTAGGCACAATCGTAAACCTAACCCAAGACCTACAGATGGTGACGGTGACTTACCTTATGAGACGATTGGTTGTCTAGGTCGGAGTCGACGTACACTTCCATTCCCGTGATAGTCTCCCAGGTAGATGCTAACAAAATGAGGGATGAGTGGTAGGGAGAGATGTATCGATCTATGGTTGTGAGGAGGAAAAAGGGAAAAGAAAAGAAATATGAAATGATTCGGAAACTATGACTTATGCGTAACATTTTAATACGTTGTCACTGATGTACTCGGTCGAGTACCTACGAACTCGACCGAGTCCGCTGCACTCGGTCGAGTGCCCCAAACTCGACCGAGTGTCGCTCACTAGGTCGAGTCCGATACAAAACAACGACTTCATTTTGATGATTAAGGTCACACAAGTCAACTATGGTCAGTCAACGAGTCCTCCTAAGGGATGGGTACTACAGTCTTCCCCCCTTAAAGAGAACTTTGTTCTCGAAGTTCAACTCCAAACCACCCGGGTTAACGGATACTAAGGCTTAGCCAGTAAGACCCATTATGAACTATAACTCATCTAACCATCACCATCTGTAATCCCGACTCTACATCGTCACCATCCATCTCGTTCACACACATCACATTAACTCGTCTTACCACGGTATCTATATAAACACGTATGTACCATCATCAGTCATATAGGTTACACTGCATAAATTTCTTGTAAATTTATAACGCCGCCAATTAACCTAACATCAAGGCCATCTTTTCATCTTTTCATAACGTCGCAAAATGTACACGTCAAAACTAAACCACGTATCACAACACCGTCCCAAACAACATATTACTTATGATCCAATATGATATAATATAACATAATATTGTAATTCTTTTGACGAAACAACCAATACAACCTTCCACGCGCGCAATGCATTCTACCCTCTTAAAAGGAACTTCTCCCCCGAAGTTCACCTTCCGAGTATACAAGGTCACAGTCACCGCGGTACTGTTCTCTTACGATGGAGTAAACATCAGGTTGGTCCAAAAAATCAATGTCAAAAGTGCGGTTTGTTCTCCATACAACACATCCCCCTTAAGTTTGTGTCTCAAGGTAGATCACAACTCGACGCCGCCAACCGATTCACATTTGGTACCCCGAACATGACAAACAAGTAGGACGCGTGTTAAGGTAAACACGCGGGCAAAAGAAGGATACTCGGTCGGACTATAGACACTCGGCCGAGTAACAGCCACTCGGTCGAGTCCCACGCACTCGGCCGAGTGCCCTACACTCGGTCGAGTGCTCAACATGACCAAAAGACTCAAATTCCCTGCCCACATGGCACTCGGTCGAGTGTTGTAGAGACTCGGTCGAGTTCGCTCTACTCGGTCGAGTACCTCTGGGCACTCGGTCGAGTACCTATAGGCCTAAAAACCTCTAAAGAAGACAAATAAAATCACCAATGGCTTGTACCTGCAACAAAACCATCACGGTTTTCCGAGGCAACCCTACGCCTTCTAACAAATAACATCCAAGAGACAAAGTAGTTTAGGCCTTATGGCCGCTTACAAACATAGTTTAAAATGAAACATGTGCCGTAAGGCACAAATCTAACATAAAAAGAAATCCGGCAAGCAATAACCAACAAGGAAAAAAAAAGAACTACTCTAGTTATCATCTTCCTCCTCCTCGTGACCTGCCCCTGACGAACCCCCGACATCGAATCCTCCCCTGAAACTTGACGGCCCTGCACCAGACTCCCCTCCAAGCCTCCATATCCACCTTCAAGCCACTGCCCCTGCTCGTCCAGCTGGCTCCCATAGTTGGCTCCCCACGGGCCCACAAAGCAACCCCTCTCAAAGCTCTCCGGTGCTCCCCAAGAAGCCCGGTCCACCCCATAACTATGGAAGACTCCACTGTCGTCACCCGGTCCTCTCCACCAAGCTGGCTGAGCTAGCCCCGTCCCAATCCCCTGCTGCCGGGTCATCTCATGCAGTCCTCTCGACACCAAAGTGTTAGAAAGCCGCTCCGTCAGCTCGCTCATCTGTACCCTAGAGTCGTGCACCGTAGGGTTGCCCGAGTACCTGTACACGGATCCTCCCTACGGCACAAACGGGGTCTCTACCGGGGCCTCTCTGGCCACCCTAATCCCTCTGCCTGCTCGGGTCGGCTGGGCCGGTCTCCTCCTACCCGTGGCGTAAGTCGGCTCCGGCAAGTCGATAAGTACATGCCTCGGGATCAAGTAGTCCAGGGTAGGGGGTAGCATGTAATCGGTCCACTCGGTCAGATGGTCGGTCTCGGGGAGGTTGGCCGGGTCGGGCAACCTCATCCATAGAGTGCCCTTAACCCTCCAAGCCAGGTTCCTATCATCCATCACTCTAAGTCATTTCTGGCAGATGAAGTAATCCTTATCCATAGCCGGCACACTCTCGAACATGGCAAGAAAGGTGGGGGAAGGCTAAAAATTAGCTAGCCTCTAGGCTAGCCGGGTCGCAATAGCTCCACAACTAAGGTAGCGGTGGGGAGACTGGGTCATGAAAGCCAAGTTGTTACATTCTATCGCCGGAGGGTTGTAATAAAACCGCTCCTCCCTCTTCGGGTTCAGATAGGACATGAGAATCATCACTTCATGCGAGTTCAACTTACTCACATCACTTCTCCCGTAGAGGAGACAAGTGAACATCTGCACGAAAATCTTCAAAGTGACGTGTTGAACGTCATTAATCAGCATGACCCTCACATTCGTTCCCACCCCTGTCAACATAGCCAAGTACTCGCTCGCCCGACACTCTTTGGCAACATCTAAGTAGTGATCCGCAGTCGTTTTCTCTATTTCCAAATTCTCCGCCACATCCTCCATCGACAAGTCAAAGTCCTGGTTCATCACCCGGAAGTAACATGTCTCGGACTCCTCATCATATGAGAAGGAGCTCAGACTCCAGGGTGAGGAACTCGTAAGAGTGTTTGCTCAACCGGTACAATCCCATCAAACCTAAGGTCTCGAAAATATGCCTTACCTCAGTCTCAATTCCCAGTTCCTCCAAAATGTTAATATTTACGCACCTAGTAACACGAATCGTCGTGTGGCCTTAAACAAAATAAACCTAGATTACTACTAACAATAGCTAGAGGTAAGTCAGGGTCGAATCCACGAGGAGGTGGTGATAATCTATTTTCTAAAGTCTAAATCTGTCTTAAAGGTTACAATTTCTTTGAAGAGTTGATTGGATTAACTAAACTAATTCAAGATAAATAAAAGACGAATTCGAATATATTAAAAAAGTATGGGGATCAAGTTCATTAGGTATACGGGGCTGTGATTTAAATAATTAATAGGGCAAATCATGTTGTTTAAGTCAGTATGATCGGTCGATTCTAATAAGTCCTTTAGATTCAATTTAATATGCGGTCGCTATCATTAAATCAATTCAATTCAGTTTTTGTAGCCAATATTAGTCTTAACCCGGTCCGTGAAAATCCTAGTTTGCAAGACTAATCAATTAATCATGGCCATTAATTAATCAACTAGATATAAGACAATAACTGAACAACAACAGATGAGCAGTTTCACCATTAATTCATTAATTAAACCCTCTTCTAACAACCTAGATCCCTTTTCACCCCAGATTAATAATTTGGCTACTCATGTTAATTAAACTAACAACAATAAGATTCATGAAAGGCATAATTAAAGACGTAAGAAAGATGAACATAGAATTAATTGAATAAACTTAGAACTTGAATTAAAAATAACTAAGAAAAGATTAAAGAGTACCATAATTAAAGTGTAGATCCTGAAAATAACAATAGCTAAACTAATCTAGGGTTTCTAGGAGTTTTTAGAGTAAAAATAAGCATAATCAAGCATCTTTGTCGAGTTTGGTATTTATAGCATAAGATAAATCTATTAAGGAAAGTCCTCGTATAAGTTGGATTCTAGGCAGATACTCGATCGAGTACAAGCATACTCGATCGAGTATGCACTTCTTTGGACTATCAACTCTCGGCATTTAAATTCTTCTTAATTGTCTGCAGATACTCGATCGAGTACTGATAAACTCGATCGAGTATTCTCCTCTTCTCGTCACTTCTTCGTGTTATCTTCTCTTCTCTTCCTCTAGATTTCCGTGCCATGCTTCGTGTGTTCCTTACGCCATTCCGCAGTGTTCCATTTCATTCTTTTGCTCCACAAATGCATCATTCCTGCATTAAACACCAAATAGCGGCAGTAACAATATTCTAATATAAATGGCATATAAAAGACATATTCTAGCACAAAATCTATACAAAAAGTGATTAAGGGGAGGCATATAGATATATATAAATGTGACTCATCAAACTCCCTCAAACCATCTCTTTGCTTGTCCTCAAGCAAAGCTAACACATAATACAATCGACAAACATACAAATGGTGAATGAATAACTCAGAGTTAATGTTTATGCACATACAATTCCCAAGCTATTCATATCTATAACAAAGTAATGATAAAAGTGTACCAATAAAACGAATTCAAAAGTACGGGTAATAGAAAACTCAGCTCAAGTCCCAAGATGTTACATGACGGTGTAATATAGACAAAACCAAATACCTTTCGATCTTACAAGACAAAATTCAGTCGGATTCTCGCGGATTCACTCATGCACTCATAAGTATATGTAAGGGTGAGTTATATGTGAAGATAGAAAGAAATAAGAATGCTCACTCAACTTATGAAACATGCATACAATCTAATGTGATAAGAATTTCCCCAACTAATATGCATTCACAAAATAGACAAAAGTACATGTATCAAGGACAATAAGGATGACAAATGGGTAAAGGTAGAAAAGGTTTGTGCCAAAGCACGTTATCGATATGTGAGGCAAAGAAGGTAGTCGCAGCGCTAAAACCAAAACTAAATCCACAATAATCAGCATAAATCAACCCAACTAGGGAAATTATCTCAACTTTGACAACTCATGGGAGACAATAAACAACTCCCCATTTATGCATTAGACTCTAATAACCATCTTTTGTTCCCTTAACAAATAACAAATGAAGCATCTCTTTTCACTTTTTCCATCTTTTCTTTCTTTCTTGAATTCTTTTCTTGATTTTTTTCTTTTCTTTTCTTTTTTATTTCCTTTTTCTTTTTCTTTTGCTTCATCATTTTTTTTCAACATAAGGGATATAACACAATTGCTAATAAAGTTTGTTATACCCACAAGACAAAACATCGTCCCAACCCAACCATAATAGCTAAGTAGACATACTAAACAAGCAACTGCGACTGTCCCGATAAGGTAGGCAAATTCTGGATTGTAGTTATTAAATGGGATATAAAACATGCTACAATTATTCAAACGAACTAAACATAATGAACTCAACTTTAAGGGTATAAAATCAAGTCAATTTGGCTATGTGCGGCTTATTTGAATGGTAAGAACCGCCTATCCACATGTACTTCATCAAAAGAACACAATAAAAGCATCAAGAAATTAATGTCACGCTTATGCAGTTTGATATTGCACATTCCACAAGGAGAAACCACACTCAAGCCTAAATAACAATGAGACCAGTTTATTGATGTTTCTGGCCTAGGAAGCTCTTTAGACCTCAGAATTTAAGTAGTTTACCAACCAAATTTGTCAAATCCAATTAGCATAAGGCATGTTAATTACGGTCAAACTTGTTCTTTGTGCTTTGTTTTCATAAATAACAGGTCAAAACAATGTACATGGATACCTTAAATGGAATTCAAATGCAAAAACAAGGCAAATTATCATCATTGAAATTCAAATACCAAGACTCAACCTAAAACAAACAATTAAAAACATATTTTTGGATTTT
>VHZZ01000502.1:0-11781 GCA_009801015.1 Silene noctiflora | reverse complement strand
GAACAATGGGGGTGAGACCACCTCTCACAATGGCTCACAAATCACAATCACAAACACAATCTCAACCACACCCAACACCATCATCAACCACCAACATCGCCACAACATATAATCATATCACAATAATCATCATAAGATCGTCACATCATACAATATATAATTTTACAGGCAACTGAGTAGGGAAACCTACTTGTACCGCATTCCACGTAGCATCAACCCTCAAGTCACACATAGGATCACCGCACACTGACATCAACACCTACAACAACAATGTGACTCGATTACGCACAATCGTAACCCTAACCCAAGACCTACATATGGTGACGGTGACTTACCTTATGAGACGATTGGTTGTCTAGGTCGGAGTCGGCGTACACTTCCATTCCYGTGATAGTCTCCCAGGTAGATGCTAACAAGATGAGGGATGAGTGGTAGGGAGAGATGTATCGATCTAGGGTTGTGGGGAGGAAAAGGGGAAAAGAAAAGAAATAAGAAATGATTCGGGAACTATGACTTATGCGTAACATTTTAATACGCTGTCACTGAAGCACTCGGTCGAGCACCTACGAACTCGACTGAGTCCGCTGCACTCGGTCGAGTGCCCCACACTCGACCGAGTGTCGCTCACTAGGTCGAGTCTGATACAAAACAACGACTTCATTTTGATGATTAAGGTCACACAAGTCAACAATGGTCAGTCAACGGGTCCTCCTAAGGGACGAGTATTACAAAATCGTCGAACGAAGAGCGAGTTCAATGGTATTGAAAATCCACGCAATGACCGTGCAATTGGCAGTCTGCCAGTCTTCAAGATCGGCGGGATCATTAGCCGGTTTTGTGAGTGACCCGTCGATAAAACCAAGTTTCCGTTCAGCACCCAAAGCATTACGGAAATCCTTTGACCATTCTTCATAATTGGAACCTTTTAGCATAACATGAGTTACTTTGGCTCCGGTGTCATCACGACTTGAAAGAAAGTAAATGGGTTTGACAACATGGGTTGAATCGTCACCCGACATTTTAAGGAAAGGATGCAGGATATTGTAAACCTAGATCACTAATATCATAAAGTAATTGAGACAGAAGAACAAAACCGAGAAAAATTGTATATGAATTGTTTTTGTTTTCTGGATGACAATGTTCACAACTACCCTATATATACCCCAATACAATCTTTCAAATGCCTATAATTAATCCTAAAGACATGGGAACCATCACCTCATTAACTTATCAATATGGAACTAAATACAATACAATTGATACAATGAATACAAAAACGATATACGTGATTTAGTTTATGTTGCGTGTGGAGCTCACCCGTAGCAGCTCCAGCTCCAGCTCCAGCTCCAGCTCCAGCTTCATTTCATAACTTTCATTGAAGACCGCCATCAGATGCTCATTAATTTCCTCCACCATTCCCTTCTAGAGGATTCCATTTTGGTACTTTTCAAGTTTCATCATCAACAAGGATCATGAAACTTTTGAGCTTGCTTTCTTATCAAGTATACTCCGTATCTGTTCTTTGGTACAGCGATTCTTCAGTGCATCTGTCAATAGCAACTACAGTCGTTAGTAGCAAGTACATAATTTGTAAGACTTGGCGGGTAGAGTTTGACCCATACATATGTGAACTATCAACATTGTTGTTCAATCTGGTACGTGCCTTATGTTTTGGAATTGGTAATCAAATGACTTGTTATCTTCTACTGTACTTTGATCGTTTTTATCGTACTGAATCTCGAGTAAGCCTAGATAACTCGTTATTCAAGGTTGAGTAATGCTTACTTTCTGATTTGGTTATGATCAACTTGTATGTTACTCTAACTCGTATTCTAGCAGTATATACTTGATTCGCTTTTAACAATTTTGTTAAAAGTAAAAGGGTTTTTGTATTTTTGTCCATCACGTAGTCATGTTTCTTCCAATTCTTATTTCTAATGCATGTATCTATGTACGTAAATAATACGACTATAAAATAGCATAATGATGGTTTTATTAAATCGAAGCGAGTAATTGGGCAAGGGAGCATTCGAAATTGGCCCTCTTTTTTCAATCATTATAAATACAAATTACATCTCAGGAATAAACTTCCTCATTTTCTGTCTTTTTGGTAACGTTTCAGTAAAGTCAACTTGATGCACAGCTCCCATGAGCTGCACAATAACTCACTAAGAGTATAATGCCTAAACAAATAAACAAAGGAGGAGGATGTTTCTGCACTGAACAGACATGATGAATGCTCAATGATTCCAAAAGCCCTATGTGGGCTACAATCGACATGGAATACATCCTACACCAAGTGGATGTCAGGGGTTTGATTACATATACCGTCATGGCATCACCTGAATCAACTACGAACCATAAGTTGGATCGGGTAGTCTCTTGTACAATGCCCGATAAATCAAGAACGCAATCAACTTCTGTCTCCATTTTGAACTAATGTTCCTCATTTCACTTTGTTGGTTAACGACCATTAGTTTTGATCACAGTCGACTTTGTTTTACCGTCAAAGTCAAATGTGACAATCGTTTGTCTTGAAACATTGCCCATGCAATGCAAGACTTCAAGTAAGCCGACTGCAATGTGATTCACAGAAGAGCGTGACTAATAAATCTCATGTTTTCCGTCTATGGAGTTGTTTCACCACTTCCATTGATGAGGAATTTCATCAGTAGGCGAGCCAGGAACAAAGGGAACAAAGCCTCTCCCTCCAAAAACAGGTCTCATGAAGGCGTCATCAAACTTCCGCCAATAATGATGAACTGTGTGACTAGGTGTAGCTAGAAACATTCGGAAACTTGTTGGGGTGCCTAAAATTTGACTACCTAGGGCAGCTTCAGAATCATGACAATTACCAAGTAGTGGCACTGATAATGTGGGAGATGACGGATCAAATTGATCAATAGTGGCACTGCTATTATAGAAATTTGGTGAAGGAAGCAGGAACCTTATGAGAGGCTTTGTCATCATGCCAAATACCACTGTACTGAATAGAACAACTGTGATGGTGCTGGTGATCATCATTGCATTCCCCCGCAGCTGAGTGTGGCCTGATTTTGTGAACTGTGTGCAAAGTTCACACAGGAAGAGCTCAGATGTATCAAACTTGCAACCAATTCAGTGATTTTCTATGTTGTATGCCTGTGCCTTTTATAAAGTATATGCACCAAATACTGCCCGTTGTTCTTAAATCATATAATAACCCCTAAACTCAGTCTGCTTTTTATTTTTGAATATACTAACGTACGAGTACTTCCTAAAAGAATATCAAAATACTGTAGTTGCCGTTTTTTAAATCGTAAGAAGAATCACACCTCACGGCACACAAGTCGAGCCAAACGAACTGAGGTCGCATACGTTGGTGTTTCTAACAGATACTCCTTTACTAACAGGTACAATTTTTTTTGTAGTCAAGCTACTAATGGTAGAAAATTGCAACGTTGCTTCTTTCTTTAGAGCTAGCTTGTCAATCGATCTTAATTCTCAACTATTCGGCTAATATTACCCCTTCTTTCTTTGGACCAAAGTTCAAACTTCGAACGACAAAATCTGAATACATCTCAGCTGTTTCACAAGTAATAAATGAAAAAGGCGGAAATTTACCTGATTATAAGCAAGTGCCATTGATACAGCTCCTCGCATGAGACCAGCCCACCAGACAGTAATCTGAAGGAGTAGACACCAAGGACATCGGTATTATAATGCAACTTCAGTTTTTTACACTTTGGAATATGGTAACTTATGGAGTTAAGGTAGGAATCTATTACCTGCTGTTTCAGATTAATTTTGTCATTGGGTGATTTTTTTGTTAAGTTGGATAGAAACGACAAGGGGAAGACAAATGCTGCCCGGCCTAGCAGAATGAGCCCTAGTAGCAGTGAACTCACGGTGACTGATGTTCCCGGACTGCAGAAAACATGAGTAATGAAAACCAGATGCAAACATTTCAACAATCTTTTAACGTTTTCTTTTCAAGTGGATGGAACGTAAGTTGCTCAACTAACATACCTATCTCTGATAACTCGCCACTTCTCGATGTCCAAAGCATCCATGCCAACGTAAAGGAAGATAAAAATTTCTGCAACAAATGAAAGCGTTGCAAAAGCATGCCTGCAAACATAGGAAAGGAGACGAGAAAGCTTTTTACCAAAAAGATGTGCCTGATAGTCCCATCTTAAAGAGAGAAATTGCCAAATGTACGTACTTGGTTGTTATTCGAGAACTCTCAGTCACATTGTGCCATGTGTAGTGTGACATAACTAATCCACAAAAGAACACGGTGAGAATCGCACTTAGGTCAAACAACTGCACGAGAAGGTTTGTTGCAACAGTTAAAAGACTGATACTGGTTTTCGACATGAACTAGGAGTCCTACAGTTGTTGGAGACTTACTTCAGCAAGCATATACGAGAAATACGCCATCAATATCATAAGAGCGACCTCACGATCAGTAGAATGCCTGAATTTCAGAGAAACAATTATAACAGCATGCAAGTTACTTGCTTTGTAACCAGGAATGACATCTATTATGAAGTGGAAGGTTACTATCAGATATGAGTACAGATAAATATTGAAAGATTATATGGAGCTCTAAAATGTAATGTGAAGGAAATACTACCGACCTGCCAAAATATAATGTCTTGATTATGTAAGCACTGAACAATCCAGCCTGCAAAAACAATACAAGAAATGTAAACAACAAGCCAACAAACATTAGGCTGTACAGCAAGACGCACAGCATATAAAACCAGAAGGCAAAAAAATCGATTCTCACAAAAACTCCAAGAACAGTGCTTGTGATGAATAAATAGAAGAAGTTTCCAACAAACTGCCAACAAGCAGTTGGACTAATGTGAGACAGGTCAAAGTTCTGGATGGCATTGAATAACACAACTGAAGTAGCATCATTTACAACGCCTTCCCCGAAAACCAGGCTATAGAGCAATGGTGTCTCCTCTTGGTTTAGCACCTGCAATGTGCATACTGAATCTGTTGCCGAAAATATTGCTCCAATTGCTGAAAGCCAAGGATGATCATCAGACGTTAAGGTATGAAAATAATGTGACTAGAGTACAATCACTCAGGAGTCCGAACCAAAGCATTACCGAAATAATCAACCAGTCTGAGAGAGCCAATGTTGAATTTCTCAAAAATATGCATAGCACCTGAGTAAACATCATACATTGTTCCGTTATATTGCAAAAAGATGTGAAGTTGCAAAAAGATGTGAAGTTTGAAGGTTTTAGAGGCCATATGTACCAAATGATATTATGCCAAAAGAGATGAGTGTACCAATTGCCCCAAAAAGCATGATAGTAATGAAATTCCGGAAAAATTGCTTCTTTTTCACCTGAAAGCTGATGTAAACTAAAGCGATCACTTAATAGAAAAGAAATTTCAAAACTACATGCAATTGAAGGGCATCCCATGTTGTTATATAGTTGTACAGTATCCACTACGTGCAGTTTAGCGACCAACCTTTGCGATCAATCAGTTATTGGTTGGTGATTAGCAACGACTTACAAGTTGGTGGCTCATTAGCAACCAATTTAACATTGGTTACATAAATAAGATGCTAGTTAGCAAGCAATCGCAAATTGGCAATTTGGCAGCTGAAATTTGGATAATTTGGTGTCCAATTTAAAAAAGAAAATGAGGGGTAGTTGTGTGAAAATAGAAAAAGGAATAAAGTTTGGAAAAAGACAAAATACCCAGCATTGAAAATGATAGGAGGCAAGAGGTATATAAAGAAGAGATCTTCACTGAACACTAATATTCTGGAACTCTTTCCTCCTGATTTCATCAATATCACCACTCCTGTACTCAACCCCTGTATTAACGTAAAAATAAGTGGAATATATAAGAAAATAAACTAGTACTAGCGAACACACTAGGGCTCGCTTGAGATGGAGGCAATATCAAATCAATTAAATACTTACAATGATCAAAGCAGTAATAGATTCATTGAGCCAACGATTATCTTCCAACAAATGACCAATAACTATACAGGCACATAAAAGCGCCACAAACAAGTTCATGGACACTACATTGCTATGATGCGATGTCGATGTCGATGTCGATGTGGTTTCTAAGTAATTCATTACCATTTTTGAATATTACAGTACAATAATGCACTACAAGGATTGATTGTTATAATGTAGATGGTGGATTTTGCCACATATAAGGAAAAGGGGTGTGTGTTTTTAGTGACGGAAAATAAAAATAAAAATAAAAAAAAAATAAAAAAAAAAAAAAAAAAAAAAGCAGAAAAGCGCTGGAAAAGCAGAGACAGGGGGGAATGATGAGGAATATAGAAGATGATGAGCGGGAAAGGTGGAGCCTTTTAATACGATTAGTTATTTTCTTCAGGTGGGTTGTGTGGGCCCACCTTATAACATGCTCATGTGACTATGAATATTCATCATTCTTGCTTTTGTCTTTTCAACAAAATAATAATAATATTCACTTTTGTTAATTGTTATGCTGATTCCAGGCACCACTTTGGTTACTAGATTTTACTTTGGAATTTTCAAGGAACAAGGGTACACAAATGGTGTTGATATTCTTTGTTTAAGATCATTTGCTTTTATTTGCCTAGTCAAACTCTTTTGTCTTTTTCATCTTTTTAAATGCTTTGATTTAGTAAGAATAGGACAAAAGCAAGCAGGATGTTGGGTGGAAATTAAAAGATTTGCTTTATATGTTAAGTGGATGATAATTAACCCCTTTTAACCTTACCTCCGATTCGAGGGAGACTAAGTGTGTATTGTTTTGAGCAATGAATTGTGAGATTCAATCAACATATTCTTGCATTTAATCGAGGATTTCTCTTTAGATGAAGATCAGAGTTCATAACGCAAGTTAAGTAACCAAAACTGAACCTCACGAGGATGCATCAGCGATATAGTTGATAATGAAAGGTTAAAAACAAGGTGGTATAAAGTGGGAGTAAGAGCACACTTGGTTACAAAAGTGGGTTGCTAGATTTAGCACAAAGCCACTGAAATGATGATTAGTTCAACTCATGTTACAAAATAACCGAAAGAACCGATTAAAAGAGTGGATCTGCTGGTACGGATGTCGGTGGCAACAAAACAAGCTGGCCAGGTGGGTCATTCACCACACCTTGTGCTTCGTTTAGCAGGCATCCCATCATCTCTGCTTCCCAATGTCTATCACTCTTCCACCTGCCCATCACCAATATTACATCGGTCTACCGGGTCATACGGGTCAAATTAGAATACAGGTCCGCATTTTTATAGGATTGTATAAATAGGGAGACATTTTATTTCATACCCCTACAACCGTCCTCGCTTTTTATAAGTAGTCAGAAATGGATTGTGGATGTAACCAGTTTTAACCCACCAATTTATGTGCAATGATGTATCCATTTATCTCTCTTTTGATCTGAGCTTTTGAAGAAGAATCGGGAAGAAATGAACATTGACAAGGCAAATAACATGCCAGAATATAACTCTACCACAACTTTAACTAGTACAATAATTCCAGTACTATGAAGCCAAACTTAATAAGGCCACTACATAGGTTCACATAGGCTGGAGTATATTACCCACACAACTCTGAACATAGAATACAATACAATATACAGAACAAATGTTGTTCCAAACATACACTATTACTACATACATTAGGGTTTGTACTTCCATGAATCTCTTCTACACACCAGCCTTTTAAGCTGTTTGTACCTGTAGACGAACCCCAGCTTCTGACCTCACAGGTAGAGATTCCACAGGTCCATTATCCGCCATGTCATCTACATCCAACTCCGACTGATTCAACGTACGAGCAAATTCCGAGAATACAGGGAAATGCTTTGGCGAGAAAAAATCAGCTCCCATTCTGTGATATATGAACAAATCCACAATGTTATTGTCCTCGGACATATTCCTTCTAATTTCTTCACACCCATTACCTCCCGAAATTGTTGAGTTCTGGCCAGTAACACCCACTCCATGCCTTCTACACAATCCCTTAATTTGTGAAAGCCGTGCACGGGAAGCTGACAATTCCATTTGCGGTAAGATCATTCGGCATGAGTTATTGGCAAACATCTCTGCCACTTTTTCATAACCATCTCGGTTAGCTGTGTTGTAGAATCCAGCTGTCAGTTCAGAAGGGTGGGATCGGGACTGATACAAAGAATGCACTAATGGTATTTTTCCAGAAATGGTCACCGGAATGTCACTGAACACAGTTGAGGCAAGAGAAAGAATGCAGTCCCCATGAGAGAGAAGCTGATTTGAATACCACGAGAGGAAGAAGTCGCCATAGGCTGTCTCCCAAGATCCACCATCATCTTTAAAGAAATTGTTCGCCAACAGAGGCTCGTCATAACCTGGGACATCGTGGGGTCCACCAAATCCCCACTGAGGACAACCGGCTACTTGTGCATGGTCCTTGAGATGGCTAAGCATATATTTATCATAGCATTGAAATTCACCAGCCCCAGTTTGATTAGTGGGCTTTGCTCCATGATGACAAGGGTAACGAAGCTCACCGTCGGGTCCAAGGCCTATTGTGATACCCTGTCGAAAGAAGACAAGCACAGAAATTAGTATTTACTCCATCCGATTCAGAATACTTGCCACAATATCAAAAGAAAACAACATAAAAACATCGAAACAGAAGCGCAAGTCGGCCAATTGGTGATGGGCAATATGGTCCTTTGTAAAGTGGAACCCAAAAGGTTAAGGAAAGTCTCTATGAATCAGCCAAAAAAAAAGGTATGCCCTTTTGATCGGACGGAGTAAGTACCAGACTGAAGTTTAACCGAGAAAATCAACAAATAGTTATTTATATTTACCGTGATAGTGGATCCCATAAAGGACGAAAACACTGACTTGAAGCTCTCAGAGAACTCCTGATAAACTTGGACAGGTGATTTGCCATTCAAAACAGGCACTTGATCAACAGCGAAGGAAAGGCAGTCCTTAAATCGCTGTCCGGAACGATCAGTGAAGTATATACTGGGGTCAGTTTCACCAATCTGAGATACCCAATCTGGGAGAGATATGGTTTGTTGTTGAGATGCGTGGAAGCAAAGAGATACATGCAGCTTTAGGCCCATTTTTTGGACTATCTCTGAGATGGCAAGGTAACCAGACCAGTCATATTTTCCCATGCCATGTTTTTCAACGACACCCCACCAAACTGGAAGCTCAACACCTTGAATGCCCATTAGCTTCAAGGCTTTTAAGCCAGTAGTAATAGCTCTCTCGTGATTCACCTTGCCGCACTCCGATACAACATCCACGGGCAGGCCAACAAATAGTTTTACACCATCAACCTGTAGATCAAGTGATTTTATGTTAGAATGTTAGACAAGGGAAAAAAGAATTTCATAMAAAAAAAAAAAAAAAAAAAAAAAAAAAAAAAAACTAATTGGATTGTGAAGGACAATAGACTGAATTCTCGCGCCAAAATGAGTGAGTTGAATATTTGTATTTCGAAATAAGAGTACCAAAAAAAAGTTGCAGGGATAGATTGAGCTACTCTGACTTAGCTACAAGCGTTGGACTGAGAAGGTGTCGGGTGTTGGACACAAGTATTTTAAAAAAGTTGAATGCTTTTTGAAGTGAAATGAGGTGTAAGAGTGTGGCTTTGCATTGAAAGGCAAGAGTGTAACACAGAAGAAGCAACCAAAGTAGGCAAAAAAACAGTATTTCATACTCTCCAAGTAAGGGAACCACCATGGAAAGCAGTTGTAAAGCATTTTGATTTTGTTTTGATTAAGCTTTCTGAGTTGCTTCTAAAGCTATGTAGAGCGCAAGGACACCCCCTGTGGAACGTGTCCTATGGGTGTCCCGACAAAGACGGGGCTATGTTTTGAGGTAGATGGTATTACTAAGAATATGAATGGAAGTGCCTCATATGGAGCAGTTATCCCTATGCTCATTTACCCAGACTGATCAAGTTTTGGTAACAATAGAATTAGCGGAAACCAAATGATGATGAGATCATCCCAAAAATACAAATATCAAATTAGAAAATAGTCAAAATACCCACTTAGTTGGATTACGAATTGGCAGAAACCAAGACGGTAATCTTACACCAAAATAGCAACAAATGAGTATACAGTTCGAGATTCTCATGTCCAGTAAAGGTATGTACTTAGTGTCAATCATTTGTTTAATCAATCTTTGATTAGAATACTAAAAGTAAAGAAATGAGGAAAGATTCACTTACAGAATGATTAGAGGTGGTAGTTAAGGAATCAGGTGGTGAAACATGAACATCCTTGAATTGAGCATGAAGAGCTTTGAGATTGAAGCCAAATCCATCACTCTTTTTGTCACTTACATTCATAAATCCATTATAACAAACTCTATTTCTCCAAATCAAACGCCCATTATTATTATTATTATGATTCCCTTTATGAAACCCTAATAATTCCCTAACACCACCAACCTTGGCAATACTCAACTCAGAACTACCAATCACTGCCAAACTCTCCATTCTCCTATTTTTTTATTATCACAAATAATTTGGATAGTCTATTTAATATTTATTACCAAAATAATTGAGAGGGAGAGAGAGATAAAAAAATGGATAATGTTGATTAATGATGAAAAACGGCCAGGGTTTACATGCCTTATATACGGGGAGACGCGCTTTCAGGCACCGCCAACATTACTCTGACACGTGTCGCCCTCCTCTTCTCTCAAGGTTTTTCAACTATTTTTTTTTTTTTTTTTTTTATTGAGTCAAATTTGGCCGCATAAATTGGTTTTTTTCTTCATGGGAAAAATGCGTCAAGTTTGGCCGTAGAAAATTGTATTGAAATTTCGGAAAAGAAAGATAGTTTCCTGGTAGTTTAAATGCTATCCGCATATTGTGTAGGTGCTACCGTCCTACTTGATTCGAAACTTTGTTGTCAAGCCTAATGCTCAACTTTTCATACACAAATAGATGTCACCCCGTATCTTTTTGTTTGGATAAGGTTGTCAATGGATTAAATCCAATGGAACTTCTCTATATGTTTATCACAAAAATTCTATTATTTGTGTGTATCGTCCTCCTTACACCTAAAGGCAATTAACCAAATTAAATATTATAAAGGCTCAGGTGTAGAAAGTACGGTCCTCCCAAAGACACAAAATTTTTTCATGTTTAACAATAACCATCCAGAACTTATAAAGAAGTTGTAGTTATATTTATGACATATCTCCATTGCCGATTATAATTTTTCATAATTGTTAAATCTCGCACGCAATTTTACTATATCCCTCGCCATCCATGACCACCCCCACACCATCCCTAACCACCCATCCTCCAGCCACAACCTATGTCGTCGACGATCCTCCATCGTCGGAGCAACGGCCGTCGACGCAGATGGTGGAGCAATTTTGGGATGGTGGATTTTTTTCTTGTTGGTGTTTATGAGATTCTTTGTAACACCCCCCAGTTATCCAAGAGCCTTAACTAGGTCTTCCTAGATAAATGAAACTATTAGCATCCCGGAATGACCGAGGTAGTGAATAACAAAGTAAAACAAACCAAAGTACTTTATATAAAACTGATTAAATTTAAACTTTGAACATTACAATTACTACGCAACGGAAAATAACTAAGTTACATAAACATAACGTTCTCGACGACTAAGTGATCTAGAGAACAACTATGGTCCAACTTCTCATGCCTTGCATCCCATGAGCTCCCAAGTCCTCTGATAGTATAGTCTTATGTCGGTCTAAAAGGGTGATTTTATCACCCTTGTGTCTTTAAATATGGGTCTTTAGTTGTAGTATTGGAACAATCGGC
>VHZZ01000501.1:68084-124725 GCA_009801015.1 Silene noctiflora | reverse complement strand
TACATTCTTAACAATGAAACAAAGCTTTGTCGAAGTGCAAGCGAACGACACTAATAGAATACACACTTATAATAGAATACACACTTATATTTATACGATAGTTCACTTACATACCAATAAATTAAATAAAAAAGAGAACAAAACTAAATCGATTTCTATATCTTGGGGTATCGCGCGCACCGCGCGCGATGCAACAACTAGTGATTCTAAAAGAACAAGGTGTGTACTTGTACTTGTAGAAAAATCTATAATTAAAGTGTTTTTTAGTAGTAAAAAAATATGGGACGTATTTTTTTACATACGAATTTTACTCTTTCATATACGACATCATAGATATCACATTATCATATTTTCTTACCACTAAAAAACACCCTCTGATTATAATTACGGGAAAAAGTAGGATATGAAAATATTATGAAAAAGTGTATGCTGAAGATTAAAAATCCGTATGTAAAAAAAATAATTTACGAAAAATAAAAGGTAATTTAATTCTTATATCGAAAAGCATGCCATTTTTTCTTCTAAAAAACAAAGAGTTAAAACCGGCATTGACACCTTTAGAACTCCGTCATCTCTTTCTTTACCCAAACGTCTTCTACGACGTCGTTTTAACTCCGGCGATAATTGCCGGCGACATATTCACCTTCCGTCAAGGTAATTCCGTCAATCAATCAATGATTTCTCTTTCTATGTCGATCTCTGCAACAAGTTCATGATTTTCCAGCTCAATTAATTATCTTTAATTTTTCACTTTATGATGCCGTTACTTAATTCAATTTTGTATGCTTTTATCGCATATTTTGCGTTCTTATGATTTGATTTTGTTCGAAACCTGATTTTGTTATTGGATCCGATGATTTGATCATTTGCATATTATTATTTTGATTACATTCCTGCTGTAGTATCTCAATTTGCTTTTTTCCTGTCAATTTTTGTCATTTTTATCGAAATTCGATGCTCGATTTTGCTCAGATATACGTTACACCATGCTCAAGATTGTAACTTTGTTACATTTCATCCGTATAACAAATTTATATGGAAAGGAAAATGTAGCTTGTATTGATTAGTTTTGCTTTGCTGTGTTTTTCTCCGAGTAAGGGAGTAATTCCGATAGTGCAATTGTAATTTTTGCTGTGATGAGGCGAAGTCGTTTTATTGGAGCTATTATTTTTAAGTTAGATTATCCTAAAAGAATTATGGCAGTGAGGCATTTGGTTTGATTGTTTCTTGAGGTTTTAATGAGGTGAAACGATCAAAATGACTGATAGAAATGTTTCTCTCAATTAAATTAAGCTAGACGAGGTAGGTTGGCAAAGTGTTCGACTTAAGCGCATTGTTTGGTGAATCTTAACAATCTGCAATTATAGTGTCTTCTCTGATAGAGGTCTTGGGTGGTTCTCCAGTGTTCGGCTACTTTCTCTGGTTCTTGTATGACACTGTGATATCTATTTGTTTTTGCTTAACGATATAGTAATGCTTCTATTAGCAGGAATGTGATCAAATGATTTTTACTGTCCTTACTGTTTCATTCCTTTGGGGCAAATACTTCCTTTGTCAGTTTGTCCAGATCATTTGTTTACCTTTTCTATTCTTTGTGAGGGGGTATTTTGATCAAAGGTAAACAAATGATTTAGACGGAGGGAGTAATAGAATTGTAATAACTGCTTTTTGTTTGGTGCTGATAAAGTTCTCACTCCTCGGTCTCTTCTGGTTGTTAGGTAAATGCAAGTTCTTGGAGAGCTCTGATTTTACTGGAGCTCAAGTTTCCCGCTTAATCTATCAAATAAAATGGCTGCTCCTGTACCTCCAGGGGCACATAGACCGAACAACCAACAGTTATCTACCCCACCACCAAATTATGTACCTAACCCAAATAGAACCCCCAACCCATCTTTATTACAAAATTTTCAAAACTTACAGATCAATAATCCACAAAATGCCCCCGTGCCACCTTCTGCCGGTCCTGCTAGACCTCCTTTTGGAACGGCTCCACGCTTCCCTTCATCCGTGACTAACCCACCTACTCCATCCACTGGGCCTTCATTGGTCTCTAGGCCTGGCCCTCCTCCGCCAGGTGTAGTCCCGAGAGCTGCAGCTCCTCCGGCAGGGCCTATGGTTCAACCCAATATGATGCCTGGTAGACCCTCTGGTGCTCCTCCATTTGTTCAACCTCAGCCCTTTGCCTCTAGACCACTTTCTCAAGGGCCCTTCGCTTCCGGTGGGCCAGCCCCGCCTCCTGCGGCACATGCTTCCAATCCCCCCACTTTTCAAGGAGGGCCTCGCCCTGGTGTATTTGGCTCCCCACCAATGGCTTCGGGTTCTATTAACCAGCCTACTTATGCAACGAGTGCCAGTAGTAATGGACCTCCTGTATTCTCAGCTGGAACAGTTCCAGGTGGACCTCGGTTTCCTCCCCCTGGAGGCTCACAACAACCTCCGATTGGCCCTCCATTATCTGTTCCTCTAATGAGAGCTCCATCCCAACCTCCAACTATGCGTTCTATACTTAGAACTGGAGCTGTTGGCTCTTCAGGCGATCAGCCTGCTTCTCCTTACTCATTGTCACCCCAGGGACCAAATGCTCCACTTCATTCTGGCTCTCCATTCGGTTTGCAGCCCCCACAGGCACACATGCGGCAGGTAAGGTTATTGCATGCTACTTGTAGGTCTTATCTTTTTCCCTTTTCAACTTAATTTTGTGTTGCTGGTCATACTCTACTTTGTCCGGAATCATCTTTGAAGTCTAATTTATCATGGATCCAATGAATAGTATAATGCATCTGCCAATGGATTTTGTACTATTGACTATCTTCTTCATGTTCTTTTTCTTCTATTTTCTTGAGTCTTTAATGTTTGGAAGATGATACCTTTGCGCCTTAGCATTTTGGCATTGCATTTGGAAGAAGAGTATTAATTACTAGAATAGTACATGACCTCATAGTTACCATGGGATATCACTTTTTTGGCCAGTCAGGTATTGAATCTTGGGCTAGTATGACATGGGACACTTATTAGATTTGCTGGAGTCCCCTATTGACGTGCTAATTCTTGTGTCATACTCCCTCCTTCCATCCCATCCCATCCCTTCTTTTTTATTTTGGGAGGATTTTTAAGGAAAAGTGGAAAACCGATACAACTCGGCTGATACGATACATCTTGGCCGAGATTTTGAACCATGGTTACTAAGATAATTGGAGCAAAATCAAAATTGCTAGGAGGGAAAGAATGAAGATACATTAGAGTGGTGATTTACCCTAGAATGTAAGAAAGAGAGAGCTTTACATTGTGATGGTTTATCAAGGAGTTCTTTTAACTGTTTTTTGCTCATCCTCCCTTGAATTGATAGACTATATTTGACCATGCCAAAGACTTTTGTATATATTTGCTCGTTTTACATTTCCTGACATAGGATTCTTAATAAATTACATGTGGACTTTTATTTTACAAGAGTATATGCTTAGTTATTATTCTTTGGCTTGTAATATGACGGAACAAAGTAAAGTGTCTTACAAACTATTCATGCCTCCTATATTGTGAAGTAGTAGTGAGGGCGATGCAATTCTCAATGCAAGTTACTTATTTATGTATTTATTTGTCATGGTTTCATGGGTCATCTAGGGTCATTGTCTCTTTTCCGTAGGGTAAAACTGTGTACAACTGATCCCATTTATCTTGATGTAGATGAGCCTTTTGAGGCACTGAGGTAATGTTCTAAGTTGTTGTAGCAGCTAAGTTATTAAGCATAAATTTGTCCCACTAACAAAATGTGACAATCTTATCAACAAATTTGCCGAACTAATTTATGTGACACTTGATAATCTGAGACGTGCTTTATCCATGTCTATGAAGTAGCCCAAATAGTTCAACACCCTACTGTTGCTCAAATTTTGAATTCGAGAGTCGGATAGTGCGACACTTAGTCGTATGTGAGTGTGTGACACTCCTTGACTAGGTGGAGTAATATATCATGGCCTCTAGCTTTTAGCCTACTGTCCCTTGTGAGTGTGTGAGACTCCTTGACTAGGGAGTAATATGTCATGGCCTCTAGCTTTCAGCCTACCGTCCCTTGTGAGTGTGTGACACTCCTTGACTAGGTGGAGTAATATATTATGGCCTTTAGCTTTCAGCCTACTGTCCCTTGTATAGTTATGCTCCATTTACGTCTTCCTTCCAAGGAAAAAAACCTTCTCATCCTCTTTACCTCAAGGAGTGTAAAAAGTTTAAAAAAAAACTGGTAATGAATACTTTGTTAGACCTCAATGTGATTTTGTATGAAATGTGCGATTGAGGTGTTTTGATTTAGTCACCATCAGCTTTTGTTTAGATATAGGTTATGGTGCATGTGTTCACTTCACTTATCCCTTGATAACATATTTGTCGCATTGTTCTTAGTTTATTCGTTTTTGCTTATCTTGCAGCCGTCTTGTGGCTTGAAATTATTCTTGATTCTCATGTACTGTTTTGCACCTACCTTCCAAAACAAAATTTCAGGTAGCCCCTCCCCCGCTTCCTGGTTCCATGCAACCACCCATGATGTATGGCATGCCACCAAAATTGCCACCTCAAAATATGGATAATGCACCTATGGGTCAGCCTGGTGCTCCGATGGCTGGATCATCGAAGATTGATCCAAACCAAATTCCACGACCACTTCCGAGTTCATCTGCAGTTGTGTACGAAACTCGTACTGGCAATCAGGCTAATATTCCTCCGGTATCAGTCTTCCTTGCATTTTAGCCAGTTGTTGCTTATATTTTCCCGTTACTTGTGCGTGCTTATGTTTCTGTAGTCCTCCATTCTTGTTTATTAATTACAGTACTCTTTATCTTCGATGTGCTTCTTATTCTCAGTGACTATTGGAACTCTTGCATAGAGATGATCTTGTGGGGATCCCAATTCCCACAGTTATAATATACGTTATAATATACTTTCAATCCTTGATTGGAATGGCAGCTCAGTGGCTCGCTGCCTCACTAAAACAAGAAAAAGTGAAATAGTTGTGACTGGTGATATGTTTGCGTTAGTTACATCTTATTTAGTGTGTACTTCTTCAGTTTTCATAGGCATTTGTTGCGTTGCACCGCCTATCTACCTGTCGAGAAACAGCCATTGAACGAGATTATGAGTCACTTTCATATGGGCATGTGAACATTAGCTATAAGCATATTTTCCTACACATTAGCGTATATTTGTTTCGTCACACCCTTGTTGCATTGGGTTTACTAATTTCAAAATATAGAAGTAGGGAAGAGACAGGGAGACATTTGGTCTAGTTCATTTGCCTGTGTTACTGTGTTGACAAGACCAATGAAGCCTTAGTCCCAATTACTTTGTGGTTGGCTAACTCAAAATATCGTACGGAATCGTCAATATGAGGTGAGAAAACACTGAAATAGTGGATAAAAGAAAATACGATTGTTATACGAAGCAAAATAGGCAAACAAAACAGTGTGAACTGTGAAGAGAAGAAAAGGAAAGGCTATGAGGAAAACCATTTTTCTATGTACATTGAAAAAATGGCTTGTTCCTTATTTGTGATTGTTATATGTTGTCAGAGAAAATTACATGGATATCTACTGCCCCTTTCTGGTCATTTATGTCTAATTGTATTGGCGTAGTCTGCCACAGGTGAGTACATCGTCAAGGACACTGGAAATTGCAGCCCTCGTTATATAAGGTGTACAATCAACCAGGTAATTGTTGTAGTTAATAGATATATTTTCAAACTAGACTCTATCTCAGTCTTCATGAGTTGACGTATTAAAGAGCTATTCTCTTATTTGTTTTGCAGGTTCCATGTACTACTGATCTTTTATCAACATCTGGGATGCAATTAGCTCTACTGGTTCAACCATTAGCGCTTCCACATCCATCTGAGGAGCCTCTTCAGGTATATTAGTATTACTATTGGGTACTTCATTTGCTAATGCAGTCTCTTTATATTTCCCTTTTTAAGCTTCTAGCTCCTCATTCCTTCAAAAGAAAAATCCAAGCTTACCTCTTAAGCTTTCTTCCTACGTGAATTTCCCGTCTCTTTGAGTTACTCTCTATTTATTTATTTATTGGTAATTGATAGTTGTGACGGTATATATACCACTTAAGTTTCCTTTTTATTGTCTGAACATTTAACTATTTCTTGATACTATGTAACACAACAATAGGTAAGAAAATGTTCATGACCGATAGTTATCGTGCATGCTTTCTGTTATCCATCCTCCCAGGGTCTCAGCGACACTTATACATGTCTCGATGTGCACTTATACATGTTTCGATGTGGAGACATAAACTACGTGCACACCCAAACAAAAACAAGCTTTCATGAATTTTCATTACTGTTACCCTCTTTACGTGGACATATTTGATGGATTGCAGGTTGTTGATTTTGGAGAAGGTGGTCCAGTCCGATGCTCTCGTTGTAAAGCGTACATGAATCCATTTGTAAAATTTATTGATCAAGGGAAGCGATTCATCTGCAACTTTTGCGGTTAGTATAGTTGGCTTTAGTCTTTGTCCATATAAGAGATGTTTAGACCACATAATTTATTGATTTCTCTCCAAATGAAATCCTTCTCATGTAAAATAAACAAACAAAAAGGCGGTTAAATAAGCCAACATAAAAGATCAGTTCTGTCGTTTTCTATACTATTAACAATTTAATACGTTTTAAAATTCTGCAACTACTGTAAACAATTAAACAACCATGTATGTAAAAAGAGATTTTGATAAGTTATGTCAATCTTGATTATGGCTTTATTGCCATTACATAAAGTGGCTAAACTACGAGTAATGTCTACTTCTACTATCATTTTACTTATGTTAGTCGTTGCGAGTCTTTGACAGTTTGACTTGTTGGTGTTAGCAATGTTCTCTAAACTGTTTAAATGGTTTCTAATACGATGGAAAGCTAGAAAAAATATGATTACATTCTATTACATTCATCATTTTTTACGAGCTCTTGGATCTACATGTATCATCTGGAACTGTAGGCTGCTAAGTTCCCTTTTCATGTCTTGGCTGTAATGCTGAAGTAACTCTTTCACTACAAGTTTATATATTGGAGCTCAAAACATTGACATGCCAACACCTCCTTGTCGTGGGATCTTTTGTTTCATAGTGATAAGGCTTTTAGAAAGACGTCTCAACAGTTTCCTCTTTTGTACGAAGGAGATGTGAGGAACCCCTTCCAGCCCCATAAAAAAGAGATGTAACCAGAAAGGAAAAAAACAAGCTCTAGGCTCTATGTACACCTTGTTCTGCTTGTGATTCTATGTAGAACACTTCTCAATTGTCAGGTCTCTATCTGGTGATGAAAGGGTCCGTCGATGGAAAAGGCATACATACTGTAGTGCCTGTTGTTGTTTCATCTATGCTCAGCATACTCAGGTTGTTGAAAAAAAATTTATGGATGGAATAGAAAATGCATTATTTGTTGTTTGGTCTTCACCTGGCTATTAATCCTCCGTCGTTAGTATGTTGCATCTGTATCTTAATGAGTTGTCATGTAGGAATCATTATTAATCCCTTGTTCAACTTTTATAGCATTATTTTCGTTCCTGTTGCAGGGGTTACTGATGAAACTCCTCGTGATTACCATTGCAACTTAGGGCCGGATGGCCGGCGTAGAGATGCTGACGAAAGACCTGAGTTGTGCCGAGGAACTGTTGAATTTGTCGCTACAAAAGACTACATGGTTGGCTACTGTATCGCAGAATATTTATGCTTTTTCTTTCTTCTCTTGGCTCTTTTTTGATATTTCGTATTAGGTGATATTGTGTTGATTCTAATGCTAAGAATTGGGTCTAAAAGTTCGAAAATCTTGTTCAGACCATATTGGTTTCCTTATTCCAGCTAGCAAATTTGCTGTCCACTCCTCCATGGAACTCTGCCTAGTTATTTACTGATGGCAACCTTAATTTTGTAGTCACATAACATTTATCATAAGTTTGGTTTACTGATATTGGGCACATTGTTCTTAGTAGGAAACACAATTTTTTTTACATGTTCAACTGATCATTGTTGACGAGTTATTATTTATGTGTGAGAGATGGAATTGAGATCTATTTTATGCGGTTTGCTTACACGTTTGAGGAGATATTTACTGAGGCAGGGGATTGTTGTAAGAAAAGCGGAGTTTTTGTTATTGATGGAGAAAGAGTGACTTTGTATTTGGAATATATGTCCCTTTTCTCTTCTAAATCTAATCTATTTATCTTCCACTGACAAATTTGTTCTCTTTTTGTTTGTCAGGTGCGTGATCCAATGCCTGCAGTTTTTTTCTTCCTCGTTGATGTGTCGATGAAAGCAATACAGACTGGAGCGACAGCAGCTGCATGCAGTGCAATTAATCAAGCCATAGCTGATCTCCCAGTAAGTTTCTTAAATAAGTAACACTCTCTTCTTCAGTAAACCGTTTTTGTCAATCCGTGGTATACACCTTCATTCGGTAAAAAATGGATCTTAAAAACTGGAAACTCTGCTACATGAAGCTTATAACTTCACGGATCATCATTGGTACTATCTTCCACAAAGTATCCAACCCTTTTCTTATCCTTGAAAATTAAAGCTAGTTGTCTTGGAGAAAAGAGCTAGTGGATCAGGGTTTCTAGCCTTTTTAGTTAGCTTGTCTTTTATAGACAACAAGCTTTTTATAAGATCCCATAGTGCAAGACTACAACAAAAAGGCAGAGTTATGTGTGAGATTTCTGTACTTTTTATTCGAACTCACCTCATATGTTGGGCCTGTAAACCTATGATACACGGTTCGGAGTTCGGATCCTCGATTCTCTAACCAGATTCGTCGGACCCAAATCGGGGTCGTTCGCGAACTAGGTCGCCGGAATTCGTGACCTAGACCGGTCAGATCTACGAACTCTAGCAGAGAGAGCATGGCTCGCCGGAGAAGGTGGTAGCATGGCTCGCCGGAGATGTGCTAGTATGGTCAGGCTGGTGGTGAAGGAATAAAGAGGGAGACGAAAGGGAGAGGAGGCGCAAAAGAGTTTAATGGAGTAAAAAAATAATGGGTAGGTAGGGTTTTAATTCAAATGACAACATTGTCCTTTATTAAAAAGGTGGGGCTGACCACTCAAGTTACTTTTGGTAAGGACTGATTGGTCCTTTGCAAAACTTTGGGAATACACKTATTAAATTAAATATGCTGACAGTGTTACTTTATTTGACTTTTCTGTTTTCTTATTAGTGGTAAACTGGTAATTGGTAAAGTACACAACTTTCAATAAAGACTTTCCTATTTTCATGTGTTTTATTTTGGATGTACTCCGTATTTAATTTTACAAAGACTTAAACTGTACTATTAAAATGCTTAATGCTTAATTTTCCGACTTAAATTATAGATTATTTATTTACACCTCAAACCCAGTTCACTATGTATAGCGAATTACGAACTACGAACTCGAACTCGAACTCGAACCAAATCGAACCCCGAACCATGTAACCTAGCTGTAAACTTGATAACGACTATCTACATGGACAGTCACTTATTTGTGGTCTATCAATCTCCAATGATCATTGTAATTCATAAAAGAAAAATCTTGGTAAAATTACAAAAGTTGGTTGATTAAGGTATTTCCAAACTCCAATCCTTTTCTAAGACCCTCAGAAATCAGAATCACATTTCTCTGCCCCTAGTCATGTGTACTTGCCTATTCCAGTATTCCAGATCCTGATCCCATATTCCCAACTTAATTTTAGAAGAGGGCTCCTTTTCTCCTTTTAACCGCTAATCTTTCTTGTATTCAGACTCCTGTGTGTGGTGGTTTTCACACTGCTTCACGTCAAATGCTTTTAGGACCTTTTGGTTTCACCGATCAGTGACCCTTTTTTTCCTCTTCTATATCCACCTCATGGCTATCATCAATGTTCTCTCATTACAAAGAATGACATTTAGAGGAATTCTGGGTATCTGTAGTCTGATTTGCCATGATCCAACTAGTGTAGCTCTAATGGAGTTACCAGCTGTTGGTTGCCCTAGACTTTCATGTAAAATTTTCGAGCTTATGCATGTCGAACTTCCATTCACTGTTTCTATAGAAGTAGTGGTATCGTGTGACTTGGCTTCATGGTGTCTCCATTGTTTTCTTTTGCAGGAAGGTCCGAGGACCATGGTTGGAATTGCAACATTTGATTCAACAATACACTTTTACAATCTAAAACGTGCATCACAGCAGGTTTGCACTGAACAGTTTACTGATGCATATTGGATACTTTACTTTGACTAATGTGGGCTTCAGGAGAGTGTTTCCTCTGCAACATTTATGTCTACCAATATTTCATTAGTCATTCACTGCTACTTTGCTGCTGTAAACATTTGTCTGCACCTTTAGGTTTGATGTGCTGAATTTTTTATCCCTCCTATTCTACAGCCACTGATGCTTATAGTTCCTGATGTACAAGATGTTTACACTCCCCTTGAGACGGACGTGATAGTACAATTATCAGAGGTAGGCATCTAATATACAATATATGTCTCACTGCTCTGGAGTAGTTACGGACTATGTTACTCTGATTCTCCTCATTACCTCACGTATCTGTGTCCGACACTCAGACCTTGGTATTATATTTGAATGCCTCATTTTAAGCCAAAATATGCAGATTCTTCATAAAAAAGTTGAGTCTGACACTTGGCTACGCACCTGTGTTGGATACTTCTAAATGAGTTTTACCAACATAGGTTATGGAAATTTGTATCTATCAGTTCTACGTTTTGACTCTTCAACGTTAACCCATTATGTGATGGTTGCAGTGCCGTCAACACATAGAGTTGCTGTTGGAAAGCATTCCAACTATGTTTGAGAGTAATAAGACTGCAGATTCGGCTTTTGGTGCATCAATTAAGGTAAATTTGTTTGTAATTTTTGTTGCACATGCTGTTTCTGAGCTATGTAGATTCTTTGACACTATTGATTGGTGCTCTTTTTCTACAACTAGTGCCCTTCAGGCATTGAGTTTCTATAGCTGCCTTAGTGCTGACTAAAGTTCCGCCTTTGTATGAGGAGGGTTTAGGACACAGAGAGATCTGGATCCTTTTAGAAATCCACCATTGTATTGTAATGGGCATATTTGCTGTCATTACTCTTTTCTTCTCTTTTTGCTCCAGGCTGCATTTTTGGCGATGAAGAGTACTGGGGGGAAGCTTCTGGCTTTTCAATCAGGCAAGCACTTCTTCATTTCCTGGACTTTTATGATGATTCGCCCCTTTCATAAAAGGTAGCAGTTGGTTAAGTCAGTTCTGCAGATATCTGAGATAATAAAGTAACAAGTTTTTTCTCCCGAATATTAATAGTTGTAAGTAATGTGTCTCTAACTTTAAACTGTCACTTCTTCCTTTTTTCTAGGTTAGATTCCTTATTTAACTGACTAATAGCTGGTCAGTAATACAATATAGTTAACGCTTTTACTAGTTTTAGTTAACCCTGGAATTCAATTGAAGAAGATAGCATGGGATAGCCGAATTGACTGTGTGGATTTCCCCCTTCCTATGTCTATTTAAGGTTGACGTACTTGTATAAGGCCTAAACACATAACGTCTAGCTAAGCACTATTTACTGAACCTGTTCTTTGAAGTGGCTATGGACGCATTTCTGTGTTGTCCTGTATAAGTTTTTATCTGCTGTTGGTTTTTCACTAAAACAGTAAAATATCAGTACTTGTGAGTCTGATTACTGTATTCGGAATGTCTGGTGAACAGTGTTACCTTCAGTTGGGATTGGTGCACTCTCTGCAAGAGGGGAAGAAGGAAGAACCAACATTTCTGCAGGAGACAAGGTGCCTTTATTTTGTTTCACAATTAATAATTTCAATGTAGAACATCTTGATTTTTTCTTTATTGTCTATTCTGCATATGATCCTCAAGTGTTCGGTTTTTGGACTCCTTGGATGTTTGGTTTTTGTAACTGCTTGAAAAGGAGTCAAGTCTATCTTCTCAGACTTACTCTGTCTAAAATAAAAATGGGATAGGGAATCAGGTATCTGACATCAGAGATTAACCATGACATGAGTTTTTCTTTTCTTAATGAAGGCATAGTTAATTAGAATTTGATGTGTCATTTTTCTTCCTTCTTCTTCCTCCGTTGATATCTTATCCTCTTTTTATATGCTTCTTTTCTCGTTTTATGAGTTAAGTCTCTTTACGTTTGTTGAAAAAACTTGTCTCTTTCTCAAACTATATACAAAGTCATAAAGAGCAAAATTTTGGAAAAGTGGAAAGTTTTATTATAATTCTGTTGGATAAACTCAGATCTGCTGTGCATGCCATGGCATGGCATGAGCGCTCTGTTCAGTCTGTCTTTTTTCTTTCTAATGTGAGTGTGATGAACATTTGAGACCGGCTTTATTTCAGCATTTGTCTTCCAGAATGTCTAGAGGGGTATGAACATCTAATTATTCTGGACATACCTCTCTGAACTGCCCTGAAAATAAAATACTGTAGAAAAGTCCAGAGTTACAATTACAGCAAACTACCCTCTCATGGTGCGATGTTGTTGCATTTTCTTATGGACTGAGTTTATCAACCATCTACTTTTGTCCGTTTTATGTTATCTTTTGTCAGCTTTGAGCACTAACAACTGAACATTCTGTTGGTTTCTTGCATCTTTAATTATTTTTGTTATTTGATTGATTGAGTTGGTAGTCTGTCAGCAACTTGGATTGATGTTGGTTGTCTCCTTTTGCTGTTCTTCTGTTAGTCTCTCCTATGCTCTTAGTACTGATGGAAATTTATAGAAAGTGAGCTCTTCTAATTATGGAGACCTGGACAAGTTGAGTGGATTGCAAGCTTGTCTACTATACTTGCGACTAATATTTCCAATGCACATTATTAGACTTAAGAGTGGCTTTTTTGGACTTCTGTTCAACTCTATACACCCTTTTCCATGTGCTGTTTTTTTCTACATTTAAAAATATCCGGTTATGGTTCATTCATTTATTACCTTCTGGAGGTGGTTCCTCATTAGTTCCAGATCCGGATACAGAAGGGACATTTCTTTGGTCATGCTTCGTCACTGCTTTTTATTGCTAAATTCTTTTCTCATAATTATATATCAGGAAGCCTATAAACTGCTCCAGCCAGCTGATAAGACCCTAAAAGAAATGGCTGTAGAATTTGCCGAGTTCCAGGTAGGTTATATAAAGTTTTTCCTTACATATACTATACCTGTACACTCAGTGTTTACCTTGGACTAGCGATAACTTTTAATCATATAATTGACAGATTTGTGTGGATGTATTCATTACCACCCAGTCCTATGTAGACATTGCTTCCATCTCTATTGTGCCAAGGACTACTGGAGGACAGGTGATTAATGATAACTCTTCCTTTCATGTGGTTATATTGTTAGAATATTTGCATACTCTAGTCTGGGATCCAGATTACTGGTAGTGGGATGCCACACTTATTTTTCCATCCTTTTGGACTAGGCCAACTACCACAATTAGGGTTGTTGAATATACTTCTTATCTGAAATAAGTCGAGAAAATGCATGTAGTTATTGTAAGTCCTTTATTGTTTATCCTCTTAACTAGAGAAGGTTCTCAGTTCAGTCCATCATTGCCAGACGCTATGTTACTCGGATTTGGTTAGAAGTATCTGGCATGGGTGCGTGTACAAGTGTCGATTTTGGCTATTTTGTGAAAAAAAAAAAAATCATGTCATGTCCGAGTGTCTTACCCATCTCCGAGTGTCGAGCGCCTGAATAATGCACTTGTGGACAGCTGCAACCTGCAGCCAACTTTTTTGCCTATATGTTCAACTTAGCTCATTTTTTTGACATGAGAAGTATTTGTGATTGTACATCTGTACCCTTACTCCTTTCCCTCTCGTCCTGATTTCGCAGGTTTATTACTACCTCCCGTTCTCCGCTGTCTCTGATACTGCCAAGCTTTATAATGACCTTAGATGGAATCTGACAAGGCCACAAGGTTTTGAGGCAGTCATGCGAGTTAGGTGCAGCCAGGTCCGTTTCTAACTTTCAAGCTTTCTGGTGCTTGTTACATTTGTGCTTCCCATGTGAAATGATTCAAAGATGCAGGATAGACATATTTCACTTATCTTTTCAATGATATTTGTTTCGTAGGGCCTTCAAGTCCAAGATTATTCAGGCAATTACTGCAAACGTATTCCAACAGATGTTGATCTTCCTGCGGTTTGTATCACAATCTTAAACTTGTATGTTTGGATGTAAAGCCTGTATACTACAACAACAATATTACCCCAGTGCCTCAATGGCTTGCTCAAATTGCGGGGTGTGTGTGTGTGTGTGTTGGGGGAACACAAAGAGGCTGTTTCTGAATGTCCCAAGATGAAAATTGCGTCGAGAACTGCATTTAATGGCCGCTACTTCACAAGAGAAAGAAGCACAGCCACTTTAGTGAGCCATTTTGATATATTCCATCATAATCCAAAACCAAAGAGTAATGAGTCTTTGGCTCCATTGAAAATATGGAAATATGTAAAAGCTGTATAGCTAAGAAAAAAAAGATCTGCCTGGGATATCTGTGATTATTGTCGTCCGTTACTCCCTCCAATCTGCACCAAAGTCCCTGTGATTCAAATATCACCGTTCAAATATTGCCGCACATATTTTGAATTATGGCCAATTTGGTGTGGATTGGAGGCAGTATAATGCAAGTGTCAGGGTGGGAAATAAATGGTTAAGTTGTCATTTTGATAGTAGGAACTGTTGTTCTAGGTTAGTACAATTAAAAAGAAAGCTGCTATGGTCCTTTTATCTATCGTATTCAATTCGAAGCGGGTAATCATTATTGAGGTGGTCGTATGAGGAAGTATTTTCATCGTAGCGTTCAACACTTCAAGTTACCTTTGATTGTAGTTTTTCAAATTTGCTTACTTGGTTGCTTAAATTGTTATTTGATTTACACAGTTTTTGTATTCGTCCAGCCGATATACATATAAACCTTTGTTGTTTTAGGCTTTTGGCAAAGAGTAACCTTTGTTGGTTTAGGCTTTTAGAAAGCAGTAATCTATTCTTATTCATAACTCTAGTTTTCATTTTTTTCCTCCTGTAACTTCCCTAAGGTGCTGCCTCTTGATATTCTTGTTGACAGGATTGGTTCTGACCGTGACTGTGTTTTAAAATGCAGATTGACTGTGATAAGACTTTAATGGTCTCAGTAAAACATGATGAGAAACTACAAGACGGTGCAGAATGTGCTTTCCAGGTTAGACTTTAATGGTTTTACTAAAACATAGTTTGCCGCTCAACCTTCTTCAAACCAATCTTTTTGCCCCAAAGTTATGTAAGTTTCTTATTTCCTGAGAAACTATGTTTTTGACTATGTAGTGCGCTCTTCTGTACACCACTGTTTATGGACAACGAAGAATTCGAGTCAGCACCCTTTCCCTTCCATGCACCAGTGTTTTGAGCAACTTGTTCCGCTCAGCTGATTTGGATACTCAATTTGCATGTTTCTTGAAGCAAGGTATAGTGTGTTAATTGCTGAATGCTTCAATGTAGCTTGATAAAGATACTCGCTCCATTGGTTCATCCATTTATATTGCCCCATTTGGCTTTGGTGGTCATACTATGCGAACTCTGACCAATATTTTCTCACTGTATATAATAGGTACAAGTTTCTAAAAGTGATAACTTGAAAATAGTTGGGTTTGATAAATTAAATATGCCAAATTTACATTGTAACTCTCCAAATACTTGGAGAACTGAATGGTCAAAGTTGACCTTGGTTAACTACCAAACTAAAATGGGGTCAATAAATTTGAGATAAGGGTAGTAGTTGTTTGTGTATTGTACTACTTAAGCTCAGTTTGTTAGGGAATAGTCATTTTTCATTTTCACTAAACTATCTTTGCTTTGTGTTTTTTTGTTAAAGCTGCCATTCAAGTTCCCACAACCCCTCTACTTCCCATCAGAGAACAGATGACAAACCACTGTGTAAACATTTTGCACTCATATAGAAAATTCTGTGCAAATTTATCACTGTCATCGGCTGGTCAACTTATACTCCCAGAGGCTCTCAAGCTATTACCTCTATACACCTTGGGTAATGCAATCTTGATTCTTACTATCTATTTTTTGTCCACTATGTATTTAACCATCTTTATGCTTTTAAGTTAAGTTATTGCTTTCCCTTTTGTCGTTTCTTCACTTGCTGTCTCTTCAGTTCACGATCTTCTGACCCTCGTTGGGCCAATATTTATAAAACAGAAGAAATGCCACTATTATTATTTAAGAGTCTCATTTGTCCAGCCATCTCTTTCGTTATACTATCAAAGACGCAAATGGTTTGGTTGCAAAGAGTTATAGTCTTAGAGTCTGAACTCTATACAAATGTTTTAAAGAAACACTAAGGAGGAAATTAAGTATTGCTGAGGGAATACTATTGTTTAATGTTTAAATGCTCTCTAAGGCATGATACTATATGCTGTTAACTGTTATTATTTTGATGCTTTTTTGCAGCATTAATAAAAAGCACTGGTCTACGCACTGATGGGAGAGTGGATGATCGTTCATTTTGGATAAACCATGTTTCTTCAGTGTCAGCTCGCTTGGCAGTTCCACTGGTTTATCCTAGGATGATATCCATCCATGACCTTGGATCCAAGGTGTGTTATGGCCTGCTATATTGGCGCTTTTTTTCTTTCCTTTTTTTTCCTGGAAAAGATCAATAGTATTTCATTAGAAAAGGAGCAAACTACAAGTGCAAGTTATAGTATGCACAATGAGCAATTCATAAACGATATATCACTAGAGAAGGGCTTTGTACGCTAAATTGAACTGAATGCATCTACTTACCACTTCCGTAGACCTATATGCCTACAGTTCATCTCCCTCCATATTTCGTAAACTGAAGCAATTATAGAACAATGCCTTTGTCCCTTCAGAAATGCCTCCCCTGATTGCAGTTTGTAAGCCATCCCAGAAAAGCCCAAAGCTAATAAGATTTTTTATCCATCCCCTGCCACCTCTTCAGTTCCAGCAAAACCTCAGATGAGAATGGGCAAAGGAAGAAAAGATGCTGAATAGTTTCAGAAGCTCCACAGCAAAGATAACATCTTTTCAAAATAATGGTGCTCTTGCTTTGCAAATTTTCTGTTGTGGGTAATGAGTTCTGGCTGGCCAGAGTAGCAATAAAAGGATGTCTGGGCATATTTATTCCATCCCAAAGAATCTTGCTCCATGGGACTGCCATTTGATTTGGTCTAAAATATTCATAGGCCATGGATATACGAAATTTTCCATCTAAGGTCCAGTTAAGAGAGTTAAAGGCCTTTCTGATATCAACCTTAACAGTGTATCTGGGGAGATGTTAGTTCTGGTATACTTATTTCATATTCTGGGCAGTTAATAGATTTTAAAAAATGAGCCTACCCTCAACGAATGCCGCATGCTCATACCCAATTAGTGAAGCCATTACTGATTGCAAACAAGTGGCAATGATCTTATAGTTTTATAGAGGCTAGACCAGCAAGATATTGGCCAAAAGTCCAGGACAGATTCAGGGGGGAGAGGACTTTGGATTAGGGAAATAAGAGTTGCTTCCCTGTAGAATTTTTTTTTTTGATATAGCTACATAAAAATCATCTTCAATGCGATACGTTGTTGCTTTATAAAAAATTCCTGACGACAATCCATCGGGGACCTAGGCTGTTCTGACATTCAAAAGGAAACCGAGCATTTTATTTTGAAGCGTTTAATAGGCCTTGTAAGCGTAATCTTTTAGTCATTGGGGAGAGTGGCTTCATTAGTGATCAAAGTAGTATCCAGGGATTCAACATCAGCATTCACACCAAGTAGACTTTTGTATTAATCTGTGAAAGCCTTGCTAACACCCTCGATGCTTTTTGTAAGCCTTGCTAATATTATTTCTTTGTTGACCTTCTTTAATGTTTTTTTTTGGGGCGTTGGGATTTGTAGGAAACAGATGGATCAATTATTCCTTCTGCTATCCCGCTTTCCAGTGAACATTTGAGCGATGAAGGAATCTATCTTCTTGAGAATGGAGATGATGCTTTGGTTTATGTCACAAGTTCTGTGGATCCTAGTATTCTACAATGTCTGTTTGGTACGCTCTCCATTGATCAACTCCCTACTCAGGTAATCTCCGTCCGTTTTCCATTCATATGATTAAAATGCAGCAGTTGAAAGAGAGAACAAACTAAGAATGTGACATATTGAACAATATTTCTTCTAATTAGTGCTTTACTTGAAGAGTTGAATTGCTTATATTATGCCATTAATCTCCTGGTCTCCCTTCTTCTGACAAAATGGTTTCGTTTCTTTATTTTTATTGACCATCTCCCTAGGCGTCCCTATAATAATAAAGTTTAAAACTCAAATAAACGAAAAATAAAATAAAATTGTACCTCTGCCATTGCCAATTTGATATTGATATTTACGTCTTCGTGAGACTACAATTATGTTTCTGAATCTTATAGATATCTAATTGTTTTAACTTTGTTTTACCTCTTTAGTTTGTGCTCCAGCAATATGACAATGCATTATCGAAAAAGTTCAATGAGGTCATCAATGAGATACGTCGACAGAGATGTTCATACCTTCGGTATGTTTGCTATGAATATTTTTCTTCAACTTTCTGTGTCGCTGTCAGTAACTTGTTATGCATAATTGCTGTTGTCCGGTGGTCGGGTGGGTCGGGTTGAATACGGGTCGGGTTAGGGTCAGAATACATGTCAAGAAATAGTTTAGTTTTTGACAGGTCAGGTTAAATACGAGTTACATGTCGGGTTAGGGCCCGAATACGATCAATAAATAGTTTTTAACTGCCTTTTTATTACCACTTTAACCAAAAAAGTATTTTTTTTAAAAAAAAACATATTTCATATTAATATTTTAATCATGTTAAATGGTTACATTAATTATATTGACACAATTATAAAATTAGGTTATTTAATAATTTTTTTTATTATTAAAGGTTATAGAAGTTATATTTATTTTTATTTTTAATTGTTTTTGTAATTTAAAGTACTAAAACTAATTATTTTTTTAATATTAATATTTTAATAAATTTTTTGATTTATCTACCCAACGGGTCGACATGTTCGGGTTGGGTTTCAGCCCTAAATATACGGGTCATTTTGAGTTCGGGTCAAATGGGTCGCTGGTCGAGAATTTCGAAAAAACTGGGTCGGGAGAGACAGTTTACGGGTTGGTTCTGACAGGTCCACTTTCAAGGCAATGTTAATGATGTACACATTGTACTGCCTTGGGAAAACTAATTCCCGCCTCATAATTCATTAAATAAAACCCAAGATATCCTAAAGTGTTTGAAGCATGGATGTAATTTACATTATTGGATCTACCACAGTAAGAAACCGGGTATTATTTTTGACCGTGAAGTACTTTCGAGACTTTTAAGTCATTTGTTTTCAGTGAAATGCACCATTAATTCTGTTCTCATAGGTTAGACATTAAAAAAAATACGCTCCGATACGAATACTCTATAGCCTATACGCATAAACAATACGCACTTATTACAACTGTAATACCTATATTTTAAACCAAAATTGGTACTAGGGCGTAATACGAATTTGAAATACGTAGGAATCAATACGTGATTCACCGTGGAAGGTTTATTCATGTAAAAATTATTAACTCTATCAAGTATCAATCATGTTTTAATGTTCCACTTTTTAAGTAAAGGTTTGAGCAGTTTAGTTGCTTTTGTATAATCTATGGGCGGAATAGTTGTATTTAGAAACATGCCATGGAAATCGTATCTTCAGTTTTGGCGAGTTGTCACCAGTCCTTAGATTTGTATTTTATACTGCATAATTTTCTGTAAAAACTACTTTATCTTCCTCTCCTTTGTGCAGTTTCAAGTTGTGCAAGAAGGGAGACCCTTCAGGTAACATGTTCGGACGAGTTATAGTCTGTCTATTTATGTTGTCCCCGACAATTTACAGTTATTTTCATACAAATATTTAGTAAAGATAACATAAAAGTTTTGATAAGTTGAACATGACAAATTTGACATTTTACTTTTACATATATTTGGATTTGAAAAAGATTAATGGTCAAAATTGACCATCAAAGTGAAAATGAGATAATATAAATGGGATTCAGTATTTTTTTATGATGAATTGCTTCTGAAATAAAATTTTGCTTGGCAATTTGGAGTTTCCTTGTATGGTATAATATTCAGTTTTAACAACACTCCATTTTCTTCTTACTTCCAGGAATGTCTTTCCTTTCATATATGGTCGAAGATAAATCTCCGACTGGTCTCTCTTACGTCGAGTTTCTTGTTCATATTCATCGTCAGATTCAAAACAGAATGGCGTAAATTCGATATTAGACTTCACTACTCTTGTTGAATATACATTGGACATACTAGTAAATTATGCCAGCAAATTTGAAGGTGAATATACCTAGTTACGGCCTCTTTTTTTCGGGGAGTGGGCTGAGAAGTTTTGAGATGACACCTTTAAATTATGTTGTATTTTTCATCTCTTTTTAATACTGTGCAGTTGAGTTTTAGACTGGTCGGATTTTGCCCTTTATAGTTTATACTTGTATACCGATATCATGTAATACATCTTGAAAGTGTGTTGTAATACTTGTGAATTAGTTTGAGGACATACTCGATTTCCTAACATTGCAAGTGTGAATTTGTTGTTGGCATTGTGCCGTTGTGCTATAGCTGCTATAGAAGACGAGCTTTTTATTTTGGATTAAGCATATTTTTTTTTAACATAGATGGCAGTTGAAATTTAATATTCCCTTTCTTGATGCCTCTACACAGTTGCAAGAGGAAGAAGCGTTATTTGCAGTAGAAAATGTATCTCCGTGTTGTAGAAAGGTTAGCTGCAGTTGTATAAACGTACACCTCTCAAACTCCCAAAGTCCCAATCCCCAACGCCCGTGCTCTTGAATGTGTCCTTGATTCATCTGGATCCACACCCTCTTGTTTAAAAAATCCATCCATGGTCTCGGAATCCCCTCCCTGGTAGAGAGACTAAATTGAATCGTATCATGTCCGAAATTGAATTGTACTGTATCACACAGTATATTTTAATCACTAAACTAAATATCTTATTGATTTTCATTCAATTATTGCAACATTAAGGAATAATTTATGAATAGACGATTAGCCAATCAAAAAGGTAATCAATGAGAGGAATAATTTCTAGTGCCCATACAGAATACTACAAAATTGACCCAAAACTTGAAATGACAATGATCCGACCCAGCATACATGATATAGCGCGGACACAAACTTGGCCTATCCATGAGCCGAATGATCAGTTTGTCAGGTCTAGCTAGCACTGAGAATGTCTGTTGATATGTAATAGATAAATCTAAGAAGTTCCATAAGAAGCCAACTTCACCGACTTCCATCATGTCGGGAAAGAGACGTGATGCAGTAAACACGAGCTCCAAGATGCTGCACCTCCAAACCAGCAGCTTGACATCCATTGAAGAATAGAGACTCGTCGTCTTTGCCAATTCTTCGTCTCCAACTCATTATAAACGCAGGGAAGGGTAACCCTGAAATAAAATGTTAGGCAATCGCAATACAGAATGTTATGTATGGGTAGAAGAAAGGGAAAAATATCATCAGTTTTTCATACCAGAGTCCTGTTTATTCTGAATAGAAGTTTTCATGTTGCTGGTTGGCTGATAAGCGTTCAGAAGAAAGGAGAGCGTTTTTATTAAGTTTGGATACTGCTTCACATCTGCAAATAGCTTCAGAGTTTAAGTCCAATAATCAAACACTCATTGTACAGTGTCAATGTGCCTCAACCTTTTTAAATTTTTACATTGTTTTCACGGCTCACATTAACAGTTCCCTGTGACTGCTCAGGTTAGGTGACCAAATCATATTTAGACTACAGTTATGTTATTTATCTATCGGTCAATCAAGCATTTAATAACCCTTCTTTCTGTTTAAGAAAAGCCTAAAACCCTGCCTTCTAATTGCTTTGAAGTTTAACCCGAACTTTAAAGAGTAACACTCTTTACTTTCACCTTCATCTCGATTAACAGAAATTAATGTAGGAGTTGTGGAAACCTACAAACTACAATTCAGGGCCAACGAAGTCATAGAAGCTATGTAGCACACCTTCTTACCTGGGCACTTTCACAGGCAGCTAGAATGGTGATACATAGATAACTCAATGTCGTCATTTTAAAACAATTTCAACAAGAAAGTCCATGTACAAATGGCAATTTTAGCTATATTGGGTCACAATTCACAAGCCATTGCCATTCTTTAGATTACTTTTTAACAATAATTTCAATTGTGCAATTGGCACTCTACGGAAACTTTCTTCACACCCTCACAACATCTATCTTCATCTTTGTAACCGGTACTCAGTTCTCTTCTTATAGCAGTTAAATATTACCTTGATTTTCAACTCCCAAATTAAATATTTCTAATCTTTTCAGTTTCTTATAAAGAAACGAAACAGGGCCTTGAAATAAATTCTCAGTTAAGATTTTGAAGTGGTAAAATCATTCGACATATAAAAAAAGACTGGAAGCCTGGAAATTCTCATCAACATGACACGTTTGAGGAATCAAAGATGTACTCTTTTATATGTTGCGTTTGCTATTCAAGAAAATACCCAAGGACAAGCCGGGATTAGCCGCATAGGTACAAAGATAGTGCTGAGAGGTTTTGAGTCAGCTAACATGGATAATCGACTGGGACCGTCAAAGTGAGACGATAAAATAATGAAATAGAAATAAAAGGAAACAAAAAGCACAAAATTAAAATGATGCAAGAATCAAGATGGGCGGAAATAATCGTGACGAGGAAAATGAAAAATAATTTAGCAACAATTGTAATTGCATACTTACACAGCAATATGTCACTAGCAATTATCAGATCCCAGTTAGAAGTAGTGTTCGTAAAGGGATCTCCCCACGTATCTGAGAAAAATGAGCACTTGTTATATTAAGCCAAGAGGACAAGAAATTAAAGAAGACGTAAACAAAAATCAGAAGATTGAAGACAAATACGCCCTTCAATCCACAATAATCTTCTTACTTTACAAAACACGAGAGGAATATTTAAATTAAAAAAAAAAAAAAAAAAAAAAAAAGATAAGATTGGGACAGAGTAACTCTCCCCCGTCCATTTATGTTGTCAACCTTCGACTTTGGTAGTCAACTTTAACCACTATTTTATCGGAATATATAATAGCTGCAAATTTTTTTTTAAAAAGGAAGATATATGAAAGTAGTTGCTTTAAACTATAATTCAGTCCTGTCAATTTGACAATGTACCTTTACATAAATTTGGAGAGATTAATGGTCAATAAAAAATGGAGCAATAATTTTGGGACGGACGGAAGTGTAAGCTAACAGTGAAATTTAAACTATGCTAATAGCAATATCATGGACCGTATGTTGTGCGGGTTTAGTCATTGGTATACAAAAAGAAATTTGCTACTCTTTAATCAATATGACATGCGCTTTATGACCATTCCAACGTGATTACAATAATGCCCCAAATGACAACCATAACCCAAAATGAAATGTACAAAAGTCACGAAAGCTCACGCTTGACATGAGGAAGAACTGGGACAACTCCATTGACTCCGCAGTTATAAGCTATGTTATCCTCAATTTCTTGATCATCATAGTCTGAGGTTGTGATGTCAAGTTGTAACAGCTTGTTCAGGAAGATAGCCAGAGCTCCAGTGCCGCTGTAACAAATAGATAGAAACAAAGTTAGGTCAGTCTTGTCCAGCTAATAAGCAATACATTCGGACAAAACAGTAGGAGAACAAAAGCCCAATACTTAACAGCTTGGTGAACCATTTTTATCTAATCACTAAGAAAGCATATGAATCAAACATGTGGAAATAATCAGCGTTAAATCTTTAGCAACGACCTACAAGACTCACAACCTTTTTGTGTGAATGAACATAATTCCATGTAACGCGTCACTAATGCAGTTAAGGAGGTTGCCTTGCAAATTGTAAAACCTGTGCCAGGTGAAATATAGCCATATAGGAATGACTTGCAAAAAGCCACTCCAAATTAAGCATACAATATTACAATTAAAGACCACTACCAAAGCTAGCAGTTCATATACAACAAGAAAGGTCGTCAATTAAAGGATCGAAATATCCCCTCCTGTAATATACAGGCCTAACGATGTGCTGTGTTATATTAACATTGCTACACAAACTATGATTAAACTTTATAGGTCAACTTACTTTAGCTACATGTACAAAGTTGAAGACTTAACATATCAGAATACCAATACTTGGATTTCATATTTTGATGCCACCTATATTAAACAGGATCTTAGCACGAATTCCTCTGTCCCGTAGATAGTTTATGTATGCTTTTGGACTGGTTCTTTATATAAATAATGTAAGTGCGCTAATGAGTCCCACATTCATTACCCAACACGCAGACAATGCCAAAAGAAGAAACATGGTATTGGCTGGGATAGACTACAATGAAGCACATAAACTACATGCATGAAGATGTGGGGTAAGTCGCCAGCTATGTGCTGACAGCTGATAGCTTAGATGTCGGCAAGCTATAGCTTTATACGGAGTAGCCCAAAGAGATATCTAAAAAGCCAGGCAGTTAAACACAAGTGTTCCTAATACGATTCAGTGATATGTAATAGTCAAGAATCAAGATGCTTTTATGTTAACTAAAAAAAAGTATGATCCAACCAAAATATTATACAGGTTAAGAAGTACAGTTAATAAATGAAAGGAAAGAGCATTACATGCCTCCCCAATTCAATGACACGTCTTCCTTCTATCCAAGACCGATTCTGAACCAGCCATTCCACAAAAGCAAATGTGCCCGGCCAAAGCAAATTAGCATTAAGCTGGTGGAAAGAGAACTCACGTATAATTAACTCCTGCCATTGCAAAGAAAACCCACTCAAATTATGAAGGATGGAATATATCTGATGTCCAAGATAGACTAGTTCCTCTTGAAAGTAACTCCCTCAGTGTCCCGTAATATATAATTATATAAGAGCTACAACTTTGGTAAAAGTAAAATGAATACAGTAGTTTTGATTAATCACATGTGAGAAATTTTAAATTGCATATCTAAGTATATATTTAGAGAAATTAATGGTCAAAGTTGACAACAGTTGACTACCAAAGTCACACGAAGTCAATGCGAAAAAGGGATGGCTATATTTATCAACTCAAACAAGTCAAATAGACTCACAGTTTGGAGCAAGAGTCATCAAGTGTCAAATATGAAGTACCATAACCCTATGTTACTCAGACACTTCATTTAGCTGTCGTGTTGCATGTCCAACACCTACTTGTCCGACACGACATTTCAACACTTCACTTTAGACCAAAAAATTGAAAATTTTGCACAAAATAGTTGTATCTGACACTCAACACGTGTTAGACACAACACCCGTGTCAGAGAGCCAGGGTAACACAGCCATAACAGCCATAAACTCACACTCGACACCTGATCCCCATCTTTCAATTCCTAATCTTCTTTCAGATTTTTCAAAAGTTAGACTTCAATAAGTGACAGTTCGAATCGGAAAAACAAAGACAAAGTAGAACCAAAAGAGCTATTACTTCAAGATGATGGCACTTGGGAAACGGGATTACTTTGACAAATCTCCCCATAACATTAAGACACAACCAGAAGAGGAATTAACAAATAATGAAACCCAATTATCATAATTAGTCAATTTCTACAGCAATCTAACCTAACAAGGTTACATAAAGTTGTAAACTTTATAAGTTAAAACATGAATTCAACAAAGGAAGAATGATTTAAAATGAGGAAAATGAAAAGGGTAATTGTAAAAATGAACAAACCATTCCAGGAAACTGATGGGTCCTCTCAACAAAGTTTTGATGGGTTTCATCAATGGCTTCTTCATCTACACAATACAAAAGCAGAAATTATAAGTGGTAATTAACAACAAGTGTAATGGGGATTCATAGCAGATTAAAGAGAAGGATAGAGAAGTACCAGAGGAGTTGTCAGAGGTGTTGCCGAAAAGAGAAGAAGGGGAGAAGAGGGCTGTCTCCATTTCCTTTGTCTGCGTACAATCAACTATGTGGCTGGATCAAAGACTCAATTACTACTGATCGACTCGAGTGTAGAGAGCTAGTTAGCACTTAGCACTGACTAGCCGTTTCGTGTTCGACAACCCGTTGGACGCGACACTCGTCGAAAATACGCAGATACGCCTATCAGATATCTATAAAAGAGGAATGAGATGTTGAAAGACGGTAAAAGATTGAGTAGAAGACGGATTTGAGTGAAAATGAGAATAACTTATATTCAAAGTCAAATTTTACCTTTAATTATTTAAATTTAATATCAATTACATTTACAAAAATAAAAATGGTACGTTAATTATAACTATAAAATATACAGTATATTTTATTAAATTTGTGTTCCGTGTCCTAAATTTCAGGGGAAGCCGTGTCACGTGCTCGTGTCGTATCCGTGTCCGTTTTTTTGCTACCTAGGTAGAAGTCACTAGTAGAGATGACAACGGGTCGGGTAACGTAATTGCACAAACGGGAGTCACCTGAATTTCACCTGTTTAATTCAGGTTTTTATCCATTTAATTATGTCGTGTGGGGCCGAATGTTAGTCGATTTCAGGTAAAATTAACATCTATTATATGATGAGACTATAAATAAGTAAGATGATACAAAGTATTATTCAAAGGAAATCCAAGTTAAGATATCGTTTGGTTGACCGTTGGATTAAACTCCATAGGAACATTCAATTCATGGGAATTAAACTCTTCAAATAATTCACGTAAATTTAGAAAAAACGTTTGATTGTCTAATTAAGAATCCAACACCTTGTTTTGTCATTCACCCAATTCACCAAACGAAGTCCAATTACAAAAAGAGTTTTCAACTGCCTAAGGGGCTAAGTAATATGGAGGACTTCGAAATTCAAATGATTTTTTAAATCCTAAACTTTGTAAAAAAAATGACAACTAAACAAACACTCCGCAAGTCCGCAACCAAGCGACACCCTACTATATCTTCTTACCTCTATTCAGACCTGACAAAGCTTATCCGACTCGATAAGGCTTATCCGAGACCAAAGAGTGACCCGAACTTGCTTGACATGAAATCCAAATTAACCCATCCCAACCCAGACCCAACCTGAATGAAGCTTGATTGACTCAATGTTGACCCAAACCGAAAAGACCCGACCCAGTGGCAAATGACTCAATGTGAGCCAAAATGACGTAAACGACAAGTGCTAAGTCATATTAATGTTATATACATCAAAATAAAGCTACATTGATTACAACTATCCCAACTAAATAGTTAAATTTGCAAAATAGTACTTGTATTTCTTAATCAAAATAATACTAACTTAAGTGTTTTGACCATTAAACCGAAAACAAACAGACCTAAAATGAGTTGACAACACGTCACCCTAATCCACCTAGACCAGAAATAACCCAATCCAAGCCAACCCAAAATATACGATGAACCCGTAAATAACTCGACCCAAACTGACCAGACCTACACCCGACCCGATTGAATAATTTGTGACCTCTACCCCTATCATCATCAATCATCATCATAACAATATGGTGAAAGTAAGTATCCCAATCTTATTCGAGGAAAGCATAACGAGTTATACATTGCTTCGTAGCTCCTCCCTTATCCTCCAATCCTTTACAACGAACACACCCAATCCCTCAAATCAACCCTAATTTCCAATCAATCCAATACAAATCGTCTTTCTATCAAGGTAATATTGTCTTTCTCATTCGTATTCTTCGTATTTTTTTTTTTTTTTTCCGTTGGTTAGTTTTCTATTGAAGTTGTTTTGGCTTTGTAAAATTGTTAATTTTTATTTTAATGTTTCAATTTTAATGCCTTTTCTTCTTAATTATAGATAATAGTTTTTTTTTATGTTAATTTGTTGTTTAATTTGTTGGTTTTTGATTAAAAGAATGAAACTTGGGAGGATAAGTGAGAACTCTGGGGACAAAGTGAGGAAAAATGTCACGGCGTTTAGCGATTGGGTAATTAAATTAGCAGAGTACATGTCTCTGGGTATTGTTATTATGTGCCCTTCCCAGGTCCCATCAGTGCCGGAGCGGGAAACCGAACCTAGAGGGCGTAAGTATAAATTAGAAATGTTAGCGGGTGTTAACTAATACTCCATCCATCCCGGTTATTTGTTTGCCTTTGATTTCGGCAGAAAGACCAAGGAAAGAGGAGGGGTCAATTATTAGAGGACAAGTGAACCAAATTAGGTATGGAGGATCAAATTGCCCATCAAAGGCATTCTTAAAATAGAAAGGTAACAATTGTCAAGACACCCCTAAAATGGAATAGGGAAACAAATGATCGGGACGGAGGGAGTAATCATAAACCAAAGTAATTTAGGAAAAAAAATGTAAACGAACCCATCATATTTTTTCGTTGCGCAAGGAGGGAGATGCCCTTGCTACTATCTACGTCGACCTGGGAGAGCCCCATGGTATGGGGCTTGACAGTCTTTTGGTATTTTTACTTTATGAGTTGGTGTTTTTTCCTTTATTTATTGTGCCCTTTTAATTAACCGAACTGTTCAAGCAGGTTACACTGGGTTGATTATTTGTCCTCATTGTTGATGAAATGGTTCTGGCGACCCATCATGTACAGGTAATGTTTGTTAGTAGGCATACTAATTTGTCGTCTTTGGGAACTAAGATATTAGTAGTACCTTAAAAAACTTTTACAACTATTATGAACGGTACCATGATTGTATTTGGCTTCAAGATAACATAGGCAACTTTTTATGCTGTTTATATGGGTATTCTTGTTATCAGGAGAATATTTTTCCATTAAATGAGACTTGTCAGGTATTCGATAAGAAGTACCACATATTTAAAGTGAATTAGGAAAGTAGGACATTATTATTGAATAACGGTTTGGACTTCATGACGGTTTGGACTTCATGCACGAGTGGCACACGTCTATTTCCTACCCGAAGAAATAAGGACGTGACACTTGGGAGGCCCTATCGACTTATTGTATGAGTGTTTGTATTTTCTTCCTTCCAGAATTCGTATGTTACAGTACCTTTAAAGACTATTTCCTCGAGCAAAGGAATAGAGTTGAAGCACAATGGCATCCAATACAAATTGATTTCACGAAGTGATGGGTCTATCTCCTTAAAGCAAACTTTTTCTTTGAGGTGAATGCTCTGTATTTCTTGTTGGCTACATGAACTGTAAATGGTACTGACCAATTAGGTTTTAGCCATTACTTCTGTAAATTTGTTATGCCGACTCTGTTATCTTTCATTGCATCAATATGTTTATCCATTATGTATATGATCTTTAGATGATCTAGCTTTCTAATTGTTTCTACCTCCATTGACGCTTGTGCCAGTGATTTATAAGGTTTCAATATTTTATGTGAAAACTGGTGTCGTTTCAGTGATTGCCTGTCATATAGCTGGAGTAACTGTCCTTGTTTTTTTTCTTTTTCTTCTAGTATTGAAATGATACTACTTAGAGTATCATCGACTTTTGTTTTAACATCACGTAACTTCGATTTAAAGCATCAACGCTATATAACATATGAAGTATGTTGCTCTTGGACCCCTCACTTTTTAGGCCATAGCCATGTACGACACGTCACTTAAAACAATGGGTATGAAATTCGTACCCAACTGTTCACTGGGAGACTTCTCCTAGAAGAGCAAAAACGGGAAGCACACCGATAATTGTAGAAGAAGAAACAATGTTGAAGCATTTAGTGTGACATTTTATGATTCGAAGTGTTTTTTCTCAAACATCTCTCCATTTTAATTAAAACCCCTCAATTCAGGAGAGGATCCCTTGGCCAAAGCTGAGACATTCCAAATTCGACTCATATGTATCCGTGTCCAACACCCGTAGTCGAGTCCAGAGTGACATAGCATATGGATTTATGTCAGTTTTTCTTTTCTTGTGAAAGAACTTAAGTGGGTTTTAGGCTGTAGTATTCATTCAACATATGTCGCAGTTGCCATTGTTGTTACTCGTTAGCCTACTTCTCTGTCCTTTGTCCTCCATTCAATGCCTTTATCTTTTTATCAAGTGAAATGTTCTGCTATTGCAGACCAGTTCTTCAATGCGTACGTGAAGTAAAAGCAAAAAGGTTTCGAATCACATCCTTTAAAGGAAATAATGATGAAGGTAGAGACTCAGCCAATAAATCGAAACCATCCAAAAACTCCGTCAAAATCTCAATTGTGTCGCAAGTAAAGGATGAAACTCTATCAGAGTCTCCAATAGATCAGGATTTACCAGTTTCTTATACGTCGGGATCAGACCAGAAAAGTTCAAGTTCTAAGGCTATACACAGATTGTTTATGAAGTGGTTGAACATTCTGCACACAGCGGCACCAAGTGAAACTCGGAATGATATGTCGGAAGGGCCATCTCAGGTTGGCAATTTGCAAGAGCAGAATGCAGCCAGCAACAAGGAAAGAGGGAAGATCCTAAAGGCAGCTTTATGCTTCTTTCTTGGATTGGATGCGGCAATAACAATTCCCTTAACTATATTGTAAGTATGACAGTTTATGCCTGAAGCTTTCCATAATCTCCTTAACTATTATTTTGCAGTCTTGCCTTTTGTTTTTCACAGATTATGCAAAATTGTAGAAGTAGTTTTAGTTTCATTTTATCGCTAAGAGTAACTTTTGTTGAAGCGTTGTTGCTGTTTTTAAGGATGTGCTTTAAATGGAACATCATCATACGGCTAATATATGAATTGAATTGAAACGACCTCTGCGATTATGATTTTGATATGGTAAGATTGTGAACATTTGACCTCTTACCTCGCTCTAAGCAGGAAATACTGGAGCAATGTTGTTACTTTTCAAACTATGTGGGAAGTCTCTTTTACTGCTTGTAATCATAATTCACGTTTTTGTAGACCTTGTGCTAACAAATTGGAAAGAGGCTAAGGTGGTAAACTCTCCTAGTTTCCATGATTAGAAATATTTTGAACGAAAATGGATTCCTTTACCTCTATTTCCTTCCTTCCCCTAACCTATATTACTAAAGGACAAACTAGTGGCCGACACGACACTCAAGGATATGGGTATGTAATCTGTACATTACCCTTTTCGATCTGACTCTTCTCTTGACAAAGGTCATTAGGGGATTTGCATGATAAGTAGTAGTATAGACTAGAGTATGAAGCATATAGTATGAATTTTACTTATTCTCGTACGTCTCTCCTTCTAAATACTTGAAAAAAGGTCAGAATTGTTTAACTTTACTAAAATTTATAATCTAAAGACGTTCCCCCTACTTATACCCTCATATCTAGAAAGTCAAGTCCTCGTGTCTCGAAATAGTGTCATAACAAGTCCGATACTTGAATACATACCCACTTATGGATCATGTAGATATGTACTCAAATCTAAGTAACATAGTGCATATCCAATGGAAAAGGCCCCTTCATCTCCTTCCCCATCTGAATGCCTCTATTCTAAGCATACACTTAAGCTCTTTCATACTTTGTTGTGTAAATTAAAATCGCAGGCTGGACAACTTATAAAGCGTCTTTTTGCTTTCATTTCTTAGGTAGCACTTTGTCCTTGATTGATTGGTGAATTGAAATAGGTATTTTTTGTATTTTATTTTAACTTATTTTATTTTTTATTTCTTTTATTTGAGGATGAATGGGGGAGATTGTAAATTTGTAATACCTTCATTTATTTTTATTTGGATTACTTCTTTTTATTTGTTTTGTTTTCCCAATGTCATGCGTAACATGGTAATACGGTTTCCGGGTGCCTTTGCCTAGTAGTATACTTCAAAAACAAATGTGTTGTCTATTACTAACTTATGTTTGCAACGCCATGCAGCACACCTCTCTATCCTCTCTGGCAATAAACGTGGTCTTGTGTTACTCCGACACGGTCGTGTCTGACACGCGTCGGAGTGTCGAACACGGCTATTTTGGGTGAATTTTCCTATTTTGTGGTCTAAATTGATGTGTCGTGTCGTGTTTGACACGCGACACGACAGTTAAGTGAAGTGTCGGAGTAACATAGACGTGGTCTATGCCATGCCACTCCCCTAACCTATATTACTTAGGGCCAAACTTTTGACCGACATGACACTCAAGGCTATGAGTACGTAATTCGTACATCACCCTTTCCGATACAGGCCACTAGGGAATTCACATGATATGCAGTAGTATAGACTCTTCTCTTGACAAAAGCCTTGTTTGGTGTGTGTGTAGTTTGATTTTAGATATGTTAATCATTTTACTTAAAGATTTTATTATTTATTCTAAAAAAAAGACTGACTTGTACTCTTTTTTGTTTTACAAACCTATCTTGTCGCTTTAATCTTGGTTTTCATGCTTTTCTTACTCTTTTTATTTTTTATACACACTCTTCTTTTGTTTCGACGCAATTTTCATCTTGGGTTATTCGAAAACAGTCTCGTTGTGTTGCTAACACAAGGGTAAGATTGCGTACATCCGAACCTCTACCCCGTATTTTGGAGGAGCCATTGAGGCACTGGGGTAATGTTGTTGTACACTTCTTTTGTTTATCATTTATCTATTTTTGTTTACGTTGTTGATTTACCTTTGACCATATTGGCAGATTCAAACCTAGACGGATTTGGACGATGATTCATGTTAGTTTACCCCGGCCTATGTTGGGACTAAGGGTTTGTTGTTTGTTTGTTTGTTTGTTTGTTTGTTTGTAAGCCTTGTTCTCAAACATTTCTCATTTTTACTTAAGAAAAGTAAGAATTGTTTAACTTTACTAAAATTTGTAGTCTAAAGACGTGTCCCCCCTACTTATATTCTCATGGCTGGAAAGTCCCCGTGTCTCAAGATTGTGTCACGACAAGTCCGGCACTTGGATACATACCCACTTGTGGATTATGTAGATATGTACCCGGTTCTTAAGTAACATAGTCCCCAACCCCATATCCAATGGAAAAGGTCTCTTCATCTCCTTCCCCATCTGAGTGCCTTTATGGTTCTATTCTAAGCATACACCGAAGCTCTTTTATACTCTTGTTGTGTAAAGTAAAATCGACAGGCTGGACAACTTATAAAAGCGTCTATTTGCTCTCATTTCTTAGGTAGCTCTTTGTCTTTGATTCGTTGTGAATTGAAATGGGTATTTTTTTTTTCTTTTATTTGCGAATGAATGGGTGAGATTGTAATACCTTCATTTGTTTTTGTTTCGATTACTTCTTGTTTTTATTTGTTCTGTTTTCCCAATATCATGTGTAACATGGTATTACAGTTTCCTGGTGCCTTTGCCTAATTAGTATACTTTAAAAACAGTAGCTCTTGCTTAAGACGGTCTTAAGTTAAGACCTCTCACGACCCTCTTTCCATTTTAACATTATTTGTATCGGTTGTGAGTGTCGTCTTAACTTAAGACGGTCTTAACAAGAGTTTGTGCTTCAAAAAAAAGTGCTCTATTACTAACTTATGTTTGCAACGCTATGCAGCACTCCTCTCTATCTGGCAATAAACGTGGTCTATGGCGCTGAAGTTTCAAGAGAGTTGACTCCCTTGTGGATTATAGGTCCCCTAATTGTCGCTCTTTATGTTAAGCTGGTTCGAGGAATAGCTGCCCTCTATGTTTTTTCCTTCAAGCAAACTGTCCAGTTAATTAAAAGCATGCCAACGTATTACCAGTATATTGGAGAGGGAAAGCTGAAAGAGGATATTCGACTGATAGTCAATACTGACTACAGAGAGCTATCAATGAGAAAATGGAGGGCAGTTCAAGAATGGTTTATGGAGAAACACCTTGATTTTTTGGAGTTAATATGGCCCTACTATTGTAGAGCTATAAGGTTCCTGAAAAGTAATAATGTTATATAGGTCATTAGCTGTATCACCTGAGAGGCCGCTGGTTTGAAATATTTGACCATCAGCTACGTACATGAATGTACTGAGTTTGTCTGTTCCCGGAGAAAAAGATCCATCTGTTTTATTTCTCGGTTTTGTCATTTCCGCTTGCTCCTGATATAATGCCGAGAAATGAGAAGGTTAGGCCGAGTTTAGTACACACTTGTATTTTTTGTTGTTAAGCCGAATGTATACTACCTTTACATTGAGCCAATTTTCTTGATTTGTTGCTAGCAATGGTGCGAAGCTCATACTCCTGTCTATGATTATTTTGATTGAGCAAATTTTGCTGTGTTATTTGTTTATTTTGCAAATATGTCTAGGCTTTTAACTTTTTTCATTATTAAGACCCGTCTTGGATTTAAGTGACATAGCTTAGCTGCTTAGTGATCCCAATCATAGCTCAGTGACTAACATTGTGTTGCAAAAATGTCGGCATGTTGCCATTGGTAATGTTAAGAGTATAAAATCCAACGAGCATTTGTGTGATGGTTGGAGTTCCAAGATCGGTTTTATACTCTTAACACGCCCCCTCACACGAATCCCCCTTGGGACTTGAAGTGTGGTTGTAAGTGGCTAAGTGCACACCTCCCAATACCTGGTACTAATAGGCCCACGGAAATGGGCATAATCTCTTTTTGGTACTTCAAGAGCAAGCAAGGGTCGATCAAGGATATCATGTTCAAGCTTAGACCTGTCAAGAAGGTCATGTCTCGGGTGGGTGATAGGGTTCGGGTCAGGATATGGGTCGAGCCATGTATTGGTGAGGTCAAAATACGGGTGAAAATAGTTTCTAATTTTTTTTTAACCATTTTTAAATTGAAAAATATACTTTAAGTTAAAGGCTAACAGTATATTTTACAGAAGATAAATAATCACTATTACAGTATAAAAAAAACCGGTTACTGCATAAAATAGATTATATGTGAATTTGTACTAAATCACAAGTCACAACCTTAGCTAATTTCTAATAAACACCAATTTTCTTTAAGATAATTTTAGGGTAGCCATGTTAACACGGGGAAATTCAACTGGGACACGGGATTTGTATGCATGTGACTAACATACCCTTAAAGGGACAACGCATAGACTAATAATGGACACTTATTGGGTAAAAGTAAAAGTGACACAAGTTCTAATTTGGCCAAGTTGCCCTTTTAACTCCTCTTTCCTAAATTTAATCTTTTTAATCTTTTTTGAAAGAGTTAATTTAAATAAATGGGTACAAAAAATTGATATACATATTTATTTAAAAAAAAAAATAAACCTCAACTCTAGGATCAAACAAAATAAATATTTGTTAGAATAAAGTTAATAGATTAGTCATTGTAAACATTTTTACAACCAAACATGGTAAAACTTTTATATTATCATTTAATCTTGACTCGTGACTTGATTGATCCGAAACCGAAATAACTTGTTTTTTTAGGGTCAAAACCCGACCCGACTTGTTTGACATTGAGTCAAAGAAAAATCAAGAATATTATTAAAATATTAATATCTTTATTTTATATGTAAACAATATATATAATATTTTTATATTGTATTTAAAAATCGATTTTATATACACTGTAACATTAATAATAATAATAATAAAAGTTATTATTATTTTTTATTTTTTTATAAATGCCTTGCTTTAAGTTCGATAGATATGAATATAATATTATTATTTTTAAAAAGTATGCTTTTCGCGTTAAAATGGTATAAAAGACGTTATAAAAAAATTGGACTCCTATTTTGACCCTAATCCGACTAGGGACCCGTATAAGTTGACTCGAAACCGACCCTCCGACCAGTTTTTGCAAGTGTTAATAGCTAAAATATAGTCATTTTTTAAAATCTAATGTTATACTCCTAGCTGATTACATATGTAAGTCGACTCGATCTAGAGTGGATAATATAATCCCAATAAGCGAACCGAACTATAAATAAATCACAAGTTTTTGTTTAAGGTTAAGATAGCTCGTACAACTGATTAAACTAACAGTGAAAATAAAAGTAGATTGTGATTTGTGACTTGTGAGACGTATTAAATTAATGAGTATGTCTCTCTTAAGACGGTCTTATTTTAAGACCAGAAAATGTCAAAATTTTTAGTACAAAATAACCACTTAATGATGTTAAAAAAGTGATGGTAACATTTTATCAGAAAATATTGATAAAATGTTACTCCCTCCATCCCCATTTTCTTGTTTCTCCAAAATTTACATTTTTATTGTTCCCTTAATTAATTTAGTATATAAATTAGTAAATTACCACTAATACACCTAATTTTTACCTACCATTCACCCTATTAAAATTGTTATATCCTTCTCATAAAGGAAAGTAAGACAATAAAAAGAAGATAAAAGGAGTATTTTATCATAATAACATGGTCAGACTTGATCTAATCTAACACATAAATAACTAGGGGTGAGCAAAACCGTATACCCGATACGGTTTTAAAAATCGCAAAAATCACTATACGGATCCGATACGGTTTAACCGTATATACGGTTTTCGGGTACCCAGAAAAATCGTGTATACGGAATTCGTGTATACGGATACGGTTTTGTAACAAATGCCCAATTAAACATTGTAATTATTCAAGAGTTAATAATTATCTATAACATGACCGCCTCTGGTGAAGGGCTAATTATTGTTTATTGTTTATTGAGATAAGTTACTAAAAAAAATCATAAAAAACATTAGAAGAGTGAGAGTTGAAAGAGGAACTTTGCATTTTTTTACTTTTTTTTATACAAAAACTTCAAACCATATCATAAACCGTATATATGGTTTCATTTTTTCCCGACCCGGATACGATACGGTTTTATAAAACTGTATCGTATATACGGATTTTCATATCGTATATACCGAAATCCGTATAACTCATACCATAGTCCGTATATCGTATCGTATTCGTATTATAAAACTGTATATTTTTGCTCACCCCTATAAATAACCACAAGTGTAATTGTTTTTTTTTTTAAAAAGAGTAATTAGTCACTTCATAGGTTTGATCCCTCGGAGGCAAGAATAAAGAATTTGCCTAATCTCACACATACATCTAACAGGTACGCAAATTTGACATTGGGGGACTAATTTATTAAGGGTATGTTTGTGAGATGCATACAAATCCCGTTGAATTCCCCGTGTTAACATGGTTACCCTAATTTTATTGCTGGAAGTCGAATCCAAATGCTTTAATACAACAATACTCTATATTTTTAATAACTGAATATGGAAAGATTCACGACAAATTAGCAACAAATAAAAAACTTTCATTGTCCAAAGAAAAAAAGACTTTTATGTCCTGTACCAAAACTCACACGGAGTACATAATTTGATACAAGTAGAACCAAAATGATATGATGCACATTAATTGCAAAAAGTAAATAGTTTGGAAATTATCAAATTTAATTGGAGAATTTTTTGTATCTTCCATGGGGACGTCAACATTAAACTAGAAAAGTTGAAAGATTGATTTTTCTCTTTTTTGTATGTGTTATACAGTAACTTGTAAGCTAGTGAATGTATCACATGATCAAATAACACGAGGGCCGTTGGATAGGATACTAAGATGGCATATGGTTACATCTTGTCCGTCTAATTAAAATACAAGTATTGAGCTTATTGGACCCGACCGGACCCGACGACTGGGTCCAACATGGGTGATAACGAGCCGAGCCCAGCACAAATTTAACCTTGCTCGGCTTGTGCTTATATGAAACAAATCTCGAGCTCGAGCCTACACGAGCTTGGAAAACTTGAGCTCGTTACCCATCTCGCGAGTTTTTACTCGAACTCGAGCCAAGTTCGAGCTCCACTCGAGCCTAGATATAATTGTTAAGTTATCGTTTTTTTTGTTCGATAGTTTAAATGATGGGATTCGGATATTACATACTTCCTCAATTCCAATGAATTCTATACATTTGCTTTATACACGTATATCAATGCTCATTTTCTTTTGTTTATATCTGTAGTTACATATTACTAAAAATTATAAAAATTTGATATTCATAATCTACTCGGTAAGACAATTTCAACAAGATCTCACATGACTATCTTTTATATTATATATTAGATACTGTATCGGAGATTCTCTTCACACATAAATAATGTCCGAAAAGCAAATGTATAGAATTCATTGGAATGGAGGTAGTATAAAAATATTGACCAATTCAATGAAAATATTTGATATGGTTATAGAAAGATAGAACCCTGATAACTATTTTTATAAAATAGGAGCAAAGTACTATTTTATCACACAAGTTCGAGTTGCTTGCGAGCTGTTTGAGCCAAGTCAATGTTTGCTCGGCTTGACTCGTTATATTATCGAGCCGAGTTCGAGCTCGAGCCAAGTTCGCAAGAGCTGAGCTCTGACCTAGCTTTGACAGAGCCGACCTCATATTGCGTGCGAATTATCTCGTCTCATTAACACCCCTTTTGAAATCTTACGTCAATGTCATGGAATGCGACTGAGAGAGGTGAGGTGGCATGTAATGCACAAATGAGAGGTGGGAAGGTAGAACGCAATGAGGATCATGTGATTTAGGAGTAGTATTATTGCGATGATAATTTAGAAATTCTAAATCAGAATCACAACCATAATAAATTGTCATTTCAAAGTTGTGACGGCCAAAAACATGGTCATTTTGAATACAACACATAAAAATATCTCGTCTTTGATTATCACTAAAATGAAACTAAAAGGACATTTTTTGTTTTTACAAGAATTTTAAATTCAGGTTTTATGCAATAATTCAATTATATGTCCAAATAAAAGTTGAAAATTACTTGAGTATTTTTTTATAAGCACTTCTAACCTCCCATTTTGTCTTTTATAATTTATTTATTTTCCGAATCAAACCTCCGTTTTCTGCAATTTTACCTATTACAACGTTCCCCAATAATTTTTGTTATGTTTTATTGAATTGAATTAAACTGAACATGACTAATCTGAATTATACTGAACTGAAATTAAGTTCAAAAAAACATAACTTAAAACCTAAAGTTGATTTTAAGGCGACGAATTGATAAAAGACCGACCCCGATCCGATCATTTCACATATCACACTATGACTCACAAGTAGAGGTGTTCTCGGCCGGATTCGGGCTGGCCAGGAGACGGGCCGGGCTCTTCTGGTCAGGCCCTGACCAGGCTCGTGAGGGAGGCGGGCCGGGCTGTGGGAGATATGACCAGGCCCGTGTTCTATTTTAGGTCGGGCTGTGGGAGATATCACACTTTTTTTCTAAAATGACGGGCCAATGACGGGCCAGGCTGCAAATTTATGACACGGGCCAAAGGCGGGCCAGAAGCGGGTCACCGGGCCAGGCAAAACATGTTTAAAATAACGGGCCGCGGCGGGTCGACCCGTGCTGTTGGCTAGTCACAAGTCACAAGCTCACTCATATAAATAAGACCTCTCTCTCCTCCATTTCCAACCTAAAACCCCAAAAAAGCGGGGGGAAAAAACATCTTCCTTCTCCCCTTTCCGCCATTGTTACTAGCTTCACTAACCTAATTTCAAATACTACTAATTTATTTCTAGAAAAATGCTACTAAGAAGCGCATCAACCCCTCTGCTAAATTCATGGACACCCACTAACTCCTCATCATCACCATCATCAGACCAACCCAAATCAATCACTCTCACTACGACGTCGTTTTCCTTTAGTAACGCCATTAATGGCTGCACTACTGCAACTAGAATGATCCGGGTTGCATCCGATTCGGACCTCCGCCGCCATTCCTCATTCGGGTATAGTCCCAATTCCGGGTCGTGTTCGAGAATGTTGACGAACATTGGGTTAGGCGTAGGGTTAAGAGAAAGAGTCTTCGTCGAGGAGAATGAGGAAGAAGAAGAAGGGTTTGGATCATCCGACGGTGGAGATTGCGGGTGGGGTGGTGGATCGGACGGTGGTGGTGGTGTGTTTGGAAATGGTGGTTGTAACGGTAACGGTGACGATATCGATGAGAGGGATGTGTATTATGTGAAAATGATTGAGGCTAATCCTGGGAATTCTTTGCTTTTGGGTAATTATGCCAAATTTTTGAAAGTGGTAATTTATTTTCTGTTAAAATTTTATCTTTTTGTTTTGTTTAATTTTATGTTACGCTCTCCGGGTTTATAATTTATAGGAGTTGACTGAACTGACTAACGGAAGTGAACTGAACTCGACTTAACTTATAAGATCGGAACTGATCTGAAATTAAGTTCAAAAGAACACGGTTTTAGACGTTAACTTATAGGATCAGAACTGATATGCAATTAAGTTCAAAAGAACATGAATTTAGATGTTCATTGGTAGGTTAAGAATTCTACAATGTTTGATATTTCTTTTTACTGGTTGAAGTTGTTATTTCTAAATTTGGTTTGAATCCGGAGCTCGCTATTATTATGGTTCTCATATCTGAATTTGTGATTACTATTTAGGTTCGAGGCGATTATGTGAAAGCAGAAGAGTATTGTGGGAGAGCTATACTTGCGAACCCGGGTGACCCGAATGTATTGGCCCTTTACGCGGATTTGATTTGGCAAACTCAGAGAGATTCTTCAAGGGCTGAGAGTTACTTTGATCAGGCTGTCAAAGCTGCCCCTGATGACTGGTGAGATTTTTTACCTGTGTCACTTGTACAGTTTTTGAAGTTAGTGTTTCCTTAGTTATGAGCTAGACATGGTAAAATTAACCGACCTTAGATGCGAATTAGATTGGATAATAACCTGACTTGATCCTTAGCCGATTTTTGCTAAACCTGATATGAACCTGTTCCAACTTCCAAATGAACTAAGTAGAAATGACTCGACTTGATAAGACTCATTTGAAATTACATGTAAATTTCCCTACTTTATAAAGAACCTCAACGAGACATTGCAAATTCTCATATGATACAGTCTTATGATACAGTTATCACGAGTGTTCGAGATTGGCCCATATCTGGGGTAATTATTTCTTCATTTGAGTCTTTAGTAGGTTAATGCGCATATGAATGAGGATTTTAGTTGAAGTGGGTAGATCTCACAGTCACATTGTATTGATATGAGAATATGTAATGCAATTGTTGCTCACTTTGATAAACATAGCCTGAAAGGCTGAAATTACTTGACTCAGAAATGAATTACCCAACACTTTGACCACTCGACCTCAAGGACCTGTTTGCAAAGTCTAGTTATGACTGATCATAATAGCGTTCTCCAATTTTTTTGGTCATGTATAACATGTTGAAACATTAACGAGCTAATGCAAATGCCATATCCTTTTGATTGTGCAGTTATGTTCTGGGCTCGTATGCTCACTTTCTGTGGGATGCCGAGGACGAGGATGAGGATGAAGAAGGTGATATGAAAGCATCCAGCAGTCCTGTACCACCTCTGTTTTTCCACGGTGTTGCTCCTCTACCGTCTCCTATAGCAGCCGCTTCTTAAGTCAGCTTCAAAGCCTTCATCTTTTTGTGTATGCGCAGTGAAGTACTAAATTACTCAGATAGCTCTTTAGCCTAAATATTCCTATGTTATATAACCCTTTTCACTAACCAAAAAGTACTCACAATTAACCGAGTTTCGTTGTTTTACCTTCTGTATTTGCTAACCATGAGAATGTAAGAGCTGAAACACATACTTAATGTGGGTTTAGTGTATGAGACGGAGTAATAAAAAAAATAGAATCTCTCTTTTTTTTTGCATTTGTATTTTCATGTTCTTGGATGTGGGTTTGGTGTTAGGTGCTGATTTCTGAAAGCTGTTGTTAACTCATTTTACTGCACTCAAAGTGGTCAATGACATTTTGGGTTTCTCGGGTTAATTTGGATTTGGATTTGGATTGAGTTTGTGTTGTACTTCGTGGATTCGGTTTGGGTTAGGGTTGGATCAATTCAGTTGTGGTTAGCGCATCTGGTTAAGCTATCAAGCCTATCACCCTAATATGAAAGTAGTAGTGCATCATACTCCTAGAGTCCTGGAGCCTAGAGGTCATTTTGTTGATCTGTTAGTGCTCGGAATCTAAATAACATGAATCATATATTGGGTTGTTAGCAAGAGAGGAAAGGCTCAATGTATCAGTCTAATCTAAACCCTGCACTCCGGATTGTATGATATTGAAACCGAAATTCATCATAATCAAATCCTTTTTGTTTACAGGGGCGCAATTGCAGAAGGCATTACAAGCCTACATCGTAATTAAATCCTTCTTGTTTACAGGGGAGCAATCGCAAAAGGAATCACAAGCTGAATCCAACCGTTGAGTCCATGTTTAAAGGGGACAAATTCATATTATAAACTTCAATCTTATTTTGTGGATGATTCAGGGACTAAGGATAACGATATACTTCGTAAAACGGCCTCACCTAAAACTGATATTATGATTTGCTTATATAGCTAAAATAATTATGTCTACATCTGAACTTAAAATACAATCAGACAAAAGTTAATCGATACAGAGTATTACACATTGATGGAACAAATTTGGAGCTCTAATCCTATCAAGGCCTTCAAGGGTCAGCTAATCTCGAAGGAGACTGTTTATATTCGAGATCTACGTCTTGAACCCTTGTGTAGTTGTGTATTTCATATAATTATGGGATCATTAGTTTGGTCTCAGTTTCTCACACATAACTCTCTTATATAAGTTTTTGCGATTAAACGTAGATCATAGATCTATATGACCCAGAGCCACCCGAGAACAGAACCTCCAACCAATCCCAACCCAAGGGCCACCGCCATGACAACTGCAACGGTCTCAGCCTCCACCACAGTCACTGATTTAGGCGCTAGTATCATAAGCGCACTTGTTAGGTACCCGTTGCTTAGACCAAGCATAAATGTCAAAAACACGATCGAAGAATCAGTTTCAAGCCACCTTGGTCCATGAAGGCATACTCTAAATGCAGGGTAGAACAGAACTCTTCCAAAACAAGCCCAAATCACCTTCCCTATGTTGTTATTGCTTGGTATAAAAAGGGCCGTCAACGATTTCCCCGCAAGGTCGGAGAAATTGTAGACTACTATGAGCAAAATAGGGTACCAATCACCTAGCACCCGGGATTTTCTATTGTCGTCTGAGATGAATCCTGGGAAGATTGATAGGGTTACGACGTAAATTGACAGGATTCCAAATGTTGGACCGAGGATTTTCCGAGCAGTGTTACGGAATTTGGGTTTGATTGTTGATGGGAAGTTGGTTTGATTGTTTAGTTGATTGTAGTGGTTTTGGATTAGAGGTAGTGTGAATAACAGGTTGCTGCAGATCATGCATATTAGTAGGATTATAGCACTAACTATGAAGTAGAAATGAGTGCTTGTTTTGAGACCTTGTTGGTTTTCTGGAAGGGATGCCTTTGTTATCACCCTTAGTATTGATACTAGAACCCCTGAAAATCACAAGCAACTGAAATTAGATAATTTATCGGAATCGACGGAATGATGTCGACTTTGTTCGATATCTTGTTATAGTATACCATAATTACAATCTGTAAAACATGTTAATATGAAAATAATTGTTTTGATAAATCAAATGTGACCAGCATGATCTATTTTACATTGTACATCGACATAAAGTTGAAGAAGAAATTGATGGTCAAAATCGAAACACGGACCAACGAAAATATTCTCATGAGAAATCCAAGTGTAAAGTCATTTTTACCATCGTTGATGAGAATATCTTGTGAATTACGATATTTAAGTAAGAACACACATTAGAAAGACCGTTATATAATGAGACAGATTCATGCAAGAATAGTAGTAGCTGGATCTTTTGATAGTGAATTATGCGATAGAGCCGGTTTTGGTCAGGTCATTTCAGGTTTCAAATTATAATCAACACAACAGAGGTGTCGTAATTGTTGAATGACTTGAATACTGGTCAGTTCATTTCAACTCCATAAATGATCTGAGGGTGCTCTTTTTCTGCGATAGTTTTGTACAAGTTCAGTTATTCAGTTCGGTTCATGTCGGCGAGGAGTCTAATTCTAATCCATGAAAGCACACATACATGTAAATATGTAATATGAAATAGAAGAAAGGTAAAGTGAGAAGCATAATATAACCTGAGGAAGCTGTTCCAGCAAAAACAGCTTGCATATACTCCTTAGGCAATTGACCAGCAAACCCAATCAAGCTTCCACCGATCAACCCGTCAGCCAAACCACACACCACGACCGAAACTCCAGTCAGTAGGAAGCTCTTATACGGCATGGTAGACCTCCAATGAGTCCAATCTATAATTGGAGCTACCATCATAGCCAAAATGAACATTGAAAACCCAATGTTCATTCTAAGCCTAAGGCTACTTGCTCGAGCTTGAACTCGACCCCCAGATGGTGATACATGTCTTACTACTAGGACAAGCAGGATGAGCAACGAAGAAGTCATGTACGCGACAGAAAAGACTCTTTCGACATTTTTTGTTGGGTAGAGATGGGCAAAATAGTCGATTGCTGTTATGAAGGCATTCCATGGGAGAAGATTTCCTGCTCCTAAGAAGAAATGGAGTATGTAAGCTATTCTGTATGTGTCTTTTACTTGTTGTTGCTCAATAGTTTGTTCCTCTGTATTTTTCATGACTACCATCTTTTGTATATAGTGTGTGTTCTTGTTTTGCTCTTAGTTAAGGAAGGTACTTTGTCAACTTTGTTGTTGTCCTTGTGAACCCCCAAAAGATATGTAAGCTAACCTATTTATATGTCATAAATAGGTTACAAGCTTATAATTTGGATTTGACAAGATATACTTTCCTCTTTATTATACGAGAATACGATACGATTCAAAATTTTATCCCGAGTATTTTTGAAATCATTAAAACCAATATTCAAAGCATCATGATTATGTAATAACATGTTGAAAATGACAAGGCGGTGTTGTTATTTAAAAGTAAAAGATATGCTAGTACTTTTATGAAAAAAGAAGTTATCATCACTCGTAATCTTATGCCATCCTTCTCGCAGATATATTAAATATTATCTACCTAGTTAAATGTGAACAAGTGTTCATTACTAAGTCGCCATGGCGGTCCTATCATTATCTCATTTATTGGCATAGGCAAGGACATTAACAATAACAATAAGTAACAACAAGAGTTAACGACCCCGATAGTAAAGAGTCCACCTCCCGACTTTGAAGTCAGGGGTTCAATTTCCCTTGAGTTAAAATATAATCCTGCAAATAGACGATCAGTCAACGCCGCTTTAAGTTCTTAAAGAGATTACCCTTGAAACCTAAACTTTGGATGTACAAAAGAACAAGAACAAAAGGAATATACATGTGGTAACTTTATTTATTCTCCCAAATAAGTTGTTGTAATGAGCTCCATTGAAAGAGCATGTTGGGTGGATCATAAATTTGATTGCTTTCAATAGACAGCTCTTATAGTTATCTATATTTTCGATTTGATTGATTGATTTTGAAGAATTCATATAGTGGGGACTTTCATTGGAAGGGTGTTATTACAAATTCTTTTTGACTAAAGCCTTGTTCTTCAGTCAGACTAAGATAGTAAGAGCATATATTAGCTATGTGATCACATGTGTATCCAGCTTTCACTTACCATAGTGATTCTAATTGACTAGATATGTGTCTAGTGACGGAACCAGGGGTTAGTAGAATGTTATCCCTAAACAATGAAAGAGATGATAGTTTTAATATATTATGATTGTAACATTTTTTATTCATTAACAGAGTAACAGTCCTCTCTGCTCTCTAAAAAATTGTAATATAATTACATAACTTGTTTCCATTATTGCTTAGTGATTGAAATGGATGAACTATTTACAATAACAAAGCGTCTCCCTTGTGACGGGTCGGTATTTGTGACGGGTAATGCCACTCACAAAACAAATAGGGGGACAAGGTGGGGACACCCCCACTTGCTTTCCTCTCTCCTCTATTTGGGCATTTTGTCTCACAAAATGATATCCGTCTTCTCATTTGTGACGGATACCTTCCGTCACAAATGAGAATTGCTGTTACAATAAATGCTCTCAAGTCTTAACTATATATACTTTCAAGTCATTTTCATACCTTTGTTCAAACTTTTTTTTAACATGTTGTAATTTGAACAAACGTATGAAAATGATTTAAAAGGGAGTAATAATATTCTCAAGTTCCTTTTTGTTTATAATTATATACTCCCTCCGTCCCGGTCATTTGTTGTCCTTTTCCATTTTGGGGTGTCTCAATCAATTGTTGTCCTTTCTATTTTAGGATTGTATTTGATGAGTAATTTGATCATTCACATTCAATTTAGTCCACTTGTCATCTTATAATTGACACCCTCCTCTTTTCTTAGTCTTTGTGCCAAAACCAAAGGACAACAAATGACCGGGACGGAGGGAGTAGTACATATTGTGTTTCATTGTTTCAGACTAAAGAATATCATAATTTCATATCGTTGGTAGCTTCATAATAGTGTAAATAATGTACTATTATTCTTTATTCCCTAATTTACTTTTCCACTTTCTTATTAACATTATACGGCGGTGAGAATAATATATATATGTTGGTTAACTTGGTAAAAATCAGTAATATTTATAATCTGTAAATAAAATATTTTGTGCAAAATCGTTTTGACATTCAACATCATAATTAACTTGTCCCAAGTAGGATCAATCGATGTAATGGAAGCACGATAAACTTAATATAATGAAACATTTAGGATTAGTGAGTGTTTAATTTATAGAACATAATCATCATTTGCTTTGAGTGCAAAACCTTTTACATTACTAAAGATAAGACAAGTGGCCGATAGAAATTGGGAGAGAAGCAGCCTAACTTGATCATATAGGCATAGCAACCCCCATAATTCAATAGACCATCATATCAATATCAATATCAATCCCAAGGGAATCTAGCTATTAACTACGGAGTATACATTTGCGGAGCCTAGAATGAATGACAAGGGTTCATTTTAATTGGTAAGCAAATTTAATTGTGAATATGTTATATGTTGGTATCTCCTAATACAAAGCGTCTTGCTTGTGACGGACACTATTCGTCACAAGTTGAAGACGGATAGTATCCCTCTCACAATAAAGCAAGTGGGGGGAAAAATGGAGCACCCAATAGATAGTGCCACTTGCATATTGTGAGAGGGACACTATCCGTCTTCACCTTGTGACGGATAGTGTCCGTCTTAAATGAGAATTTGTGCTCCTAATAGAAAAAGAGAAAAGTGTAATCTATTTTATACATATACAAATTACAATATACCAAGTGGTATACAATTAAATAGATCGTCTAACATATGTGAGGAACCATTTAGGACTTCAGGAATAAGGTTCTATTCTTTTGAACTTAATATCAGCTCATTTTAGTTCAGTTTAGTTTAGTTTAGTGCCGTTCAGTTCAGTTCAGCTTCATTATTCAGTGCAGTTTAACTCATCTTTTTACAAATTAACTCTTACTCTATTGTAGTTCAGTTCCATTCAGTTTAGTTCAGTTTAATTCAACTTCTTTTAACCGAAATGACCAAAGCTTGGCTTTTCAATTCTCCATGTGTTTTTTTTTGTTCGTACAATGTGTGTATTATTAGATGTAGTTGGGCTACCAAAGTTGACTGGTGTGAGTGGTAAAGGCTCTCATTGGTTCATTTTTATAAGAAAACAATTCATTTAAAGCTAATAGATGAGCTATCTTCTTACACAAGAAACCGATACATTAAGGTACCGATTACATAAAAGTCAATCGATACATTCGATTTATTTTGTAGTCTTAAAATGAAGTACTCCTCTATACTAATATACTGAAACCATTCCTTTATTATAAACCTATTCAATTGGTAAAAATTGACATTAATTCACCACCAATAATACAAGATGATTATAATTAATTAATCAAACAGAAATAATCCTATTCGTAGCAATATCAGTAGGATCAAAATCACCCAAATCTTCCTCCAATTTAATAATTTTAAGCAAACTCCCAGCTGCTAAAATTGCCTTAGGGTTCACATCATGCATGGCTCTTGCGTACAAACTCTTACATGCACTACGTGCCTTCTCGTACAACTCGGACGTACTATTATTATTATTTTTCCTACAATTATTATCCTCACTTAACAAACAATGCCCTAATATTCTCAAACATGGTTGTAACAACTCCCATGCCAATGGTATCCTCCCTAATTTCTTCGTCGTATTACTATTACTGTTACTGTTATCACCGTTATTTGTTTTTGGGATATCTACTTGACCGGTCCAAATCTCAAAAAACTCGCAAAAGTCAATCTTTGACTGAACGGGCATGACCCAAATCTTCGAGTAAAACAGCTCCAGTGCCACCCCAACAATCCTAGCCCTCCTTGTGGACCGGACCGTGCCATGCGGCTCAAGACTCGGGGAAATGACAGCGATATTAAGGTCGGTAGAGTTATTAGCACGCGTGGGTGCATTACTACTACTTTCATGGTAAACACTAGGGTTACATAAGTCAGGAATTGTGACCGACGTGGCTTGACCGTCACGTGCGGTGGTCTCATGAGCATATAGGGCTAATAAAACGGCTTCGAACCCGGCTAGGGGTTTGCGTTGGGTTATTCGTGTCAGGTACATGCCAGATATAAGCGGTATGAACCTCAGGACGACTATCTGTAAGGAAGGGTCAGAGGATTGAAAGGTGTCATAGAGCCAACGACATAGTTGGTTGTCACCGGAACCTGAGGTCGGGTGGCGTAAGAGGGTGGAGATTTGGTTGGAGACCTCGGGGGAGTTAAGGAGCTGGAAGGCGGCGGAGGGGGAGGAGGAAAGAGAGAGTGGTGTAGGGAGGATGGAGGATAGGGTTTTTATGGCCGCTTGAGTTTTGGTTGGTGATGATGTTGTGGCGGTGGCGGGGCCGTGGGTGGATGAGGTGGTGGAGGTAGGAGAGGTTTGTTTAGGGGAGGTGGTAGGGGATGTGGCGTGGGAGGTATTTGAGGATGTTGTTGACATGTTTTTTTTTGGTTGTTTGAAAATTTTGTGTGTGTTGGAATAGGGTGAGGGATTGTGAACGTTAAGATGAAATGTAAGGGTGTTATTTGTGGAGATGAGTTAATAGTGGAGGGAAATTAGGATCTCATCTTTTACTAATTTTATCAATGAGTAAAGAACTCCCATACAAAATTAAAAGAATTTTAATCAGTATCCATCATGATTTTTCTTGAGGACAATATTTTTGATGATAACTCCTTTGTCTATTTTTAGTTTTGACACAAAAATCAAGAAAAAAAAAGATGACCAATTACATGATGATAAGTGGACCAAATTGAGTGAAGAGGGCCAAATTATTCTTCAAAACTATTCCCCAAATATAAAGGTAAACAATTTACTAAACACGACGGGGACAGAGAGAGTAATATTTTAGTGAGTTAACATATATTGGTCGATAATAATGTGAAGTCATACAAAATTGTATTCCGTATTATTAAGGGGGAGTGATAGGGCGACATCGGGTGTTACCGAAACTCAGCAACACCTTAGTTAAAAAATGATAAAAATAGAAAAATAAGAACCAATTTTCAGATTTTGCGCCAAATTTAATGGGCAATATTGTAACTTAACCTAATTAAATTTGGGAAATGTTATGATTTGAAAAAAAATCCATCTATGATAGAGATTATTTTTGCAAAGTAGGCGAATTTAACACGATGATTCGAGACAAACTTGTAAGGATTACCAAGACTTTATGGTGCTACTCTTCATCAACGGTTTTGGAGAATGTTTTTCATGTTTACTAAAATCAGCAATCACATTTTTGCAGCATAAGATTACTTTCTGAATTTTGGTTGATTGATTACTCAGAATCCCAATAACGACAACAAATGGCCTCAGAAAATCAAATGAAGGACAATTTAACGACAATTTCCTACATCACAAACACAAAGAAAGTTGTAAATTTCAATAATGAACCCTAAATTAATTACCCAGATTCACTGAAATTCCTAGCCTAGTATACCCATATTAATAACTTTAAACAATTAAGTTGGATTTTGTATTAAAATAAGTAAATTAAACTTCCTAAAATACCCTTCTCAAGTGAAAAATTTTAAATTTTAAAAAGACCTCAAAAATGGCATGAATTTACTAAAATACCCCAGGTGGTACTAAAACTCGGTTCCACCCGGTGTCGCCATCTCAATTTCCTTATTCAAGTAACGTATATCATTTTCCTTAAAAATTTGTATTCATTTCTTAGTGAAGTTAAGCTATCTATAATCTATCTTCTATCTTCTATAATCTATAAATCTATAAATCTATAATCTATAATCTATAATCTATAATCTATAATCTATAATCTAAAATCTATAATCTATAATTTAGAATCTATAATCTATAAATATAATAAAAGACAATCTAAAGTATCACATTTCACCATTCAACTATTTAAGAGCAATTTATCAAACCATGTCATCATTTCTTATTTTGAAAAGAAAAAAGAAAACAAAAATAAATTTGTAACCATTAAATGCAAATAAATAATATAATAAACATTAAACTTTAACCAATTTAATTTTAAAGTAAATCAAACAACAATCAAAAATTAAAATAATCAAAAATAAAAATACATACTAAATTTAAAATATCTACGTTTATTGTTAGAATAAGAAAAAAACAAATAAAAATCACATAATTCTAATTCAATACAAAAAATACACAATTAACTTTGGCGTTTAAATTTTTGATATAAATAACAAAATTTAAAATCAATATCAAGACTAAATTTTAAATGCCGACGTTAATTGTTAGAATAAGTCAAACGAAAAATAAAAATCACATCACCCTAATTTTAAATAGTTTATATATGCAATTCCCACTTTTTGTTATAAACTTCTCAATTTAATTAAATTGGATAAATCTCTTATAATATGTCAAAAAGGTCTTTATTTTTGGAATATGTACCCTCCTTTTACCGCATACAATTGGAAGGATAATATTGTATAATAAAAAAGAAGTTTTTTGAAATCAAATTACCGTACAATACAAAAATGAAGTATTGCACCTATAATATCTTATACTCTCTCCTTAATCCATTTATTTAAGACTAATTAATCACATAATTTAACTCTTTTTCCACCTCTCCACTATGATATCTTGTATACTCCGTATTAAATCTTATCACTACATTTAAATTACGTGATTATCAACTTAAAGAAAGGGATTAAGGAGAGAGTAAAATAAATCACATTTTTCCGTCATGCTTAGCCCCAAAATTAACGTTTTTTTTAGGGAAAACATTAATTGGTACTTGTTAACAAATACATATAAACTTTAGGTACTTTTAGGCAAAAAAATAATGTTAGGTACCTGTGTGCAAAGTGATATAAATATTAGATACCTTATGACAAAAAAACCAATAAAATAAAACCAAAGAGATTTTTAAGCCTAATGATTAAGGTAGAGATATCGTAACAAAAACTCGATCACGAGTTTGAATTCCCCTCTCCCCATATATTATATTGGTCCAGCAGACACCAAAACAAAAAAGGATAATTAAAAGATAAAGAGTAAATGTAATCATTACTTCTGTATGGATTTTTGGTAGAAACCACACACAATAATAAAGATAAAAATTGGAATAATAACAAAGATACAACAATTTACGAGGTTCAACAAATTGGCAACGTCCTCAGTTCCTCGCTATAATTGCACTATAAATTTTATTGATCCTTGATAATGTGAGAATACAAAAGTACATAGCTTTTTTCTTCTTTTATAGCAAATGACAAACAATAACTTCACACCTAATATATAATTACATGAAACTCTCGCATTGATTTCATGTGATCAATGAAAAACAAGTTTCTTTTAGGTAGAAATTCATTCTCATATGTTTCTCATGAAACATCTCACTCCAAAATATAGGGGTTAATTTCTAACAATCTCCCACCTCCCAATAATTACGGAGGTAACACCGTACTTTACTTTTTCCACCTAATGCGACCATGTTTTGCTCATGGGTAATTCAAGAATCCAGCCAAAGTACTACCCAACCTTGACCCTTCATCATCCAAGTTTGTTCCCACTGGCAATCATACTTATCGGGTTTCACACCTCATTTTTTGAGGCGTGCACTCCCACCTAACTTCTTTGTCTTATTAGGACTACTTGAGTTTCCGTACACATTTCCGAACGTGCTAGTTTTACCTTGTGCGCTCTTAGATCACATCTCGCTTCCGAGCCACCATATTTGTTTCTAAGAAGCTTTATATAAGGCCCGCTATGCATAGAATTCTGATCCTGCAATAAGTCTCGTGAAACTATTATCTCTCCACCCCTTCAGCAACTACATTATTCTTAGATGTACACTTTGCAGTGGTGTACAATGAAACGTTCTGTTTTTAGTCTCATAAGTTACTACCATAGCTTCATTGACTAATTTCTAGGAACTGCCTTCAAATGTAACCTTGTAGTTTTTATCATCAAGCTTACCAACAGATAAAAATTTCTTTTTCAAGTCCGGGATGAATTTTGACATCTATTAGCTACCCCCAGGCCACTCAGGGTACGAATTTTAACATCACATTTTCCCATAATCGAAACTGTATTACCATTTGCCAAGTAAGCAGTACCACACCGTCCACCAGTAAACTTATAAAAGGAATTTTCTATGGAGAAGCATGAAAAGAAATACCAGAGTCTAACAGTAACACCCCCTTCTTACCCGGCCAAGGTAATCGAGAGATGTCACCATCTCGGTTTCCCGAGACAGTGAAATCGGAATTACAATTGAGAAACACTTTATATAAATGACATATTTAGTGAATTACATAACGAATAAATTTATAAATAAGTACAAGTGATTTCTACACACCACCACTATTACATCTATGCCACTACAAAATGCCTAAGCAACTCGACTCCAACTCCGTGTCTCCGCCTGTGATCCATCACGCTACCAAAGCAAACATGTACTCAAACTGCTCCCTATATGATCGGAAATATTATATAGATCAACACAGGCCACCCCAGAAATAAGTGACAAATAAACACAGTCAACACACGTAAGTTTCGATAATATATATATTCAAGACAGGACACATGTATATGAATATGCGACACCAATAATATGCACAAGATACAATCCACTGCAACTACATGACTACCTCACTGGTACTAGGGACACACCCACGATACCAATATCCCGGTGACGGCACCGCATCACCGCCCACCAAACAGCCAGTCTGCAGTCCGTAAAACAGGTACTTCGGGACATACCCTTGGTACTGAGTCCGGGCGCTAACTGAACCCCTTCTAGGTGACGTGACACCTGTAATACCCGCTATTTTATGTAGCATTTTGTCATGAGAAAGATCTTAGGTTGGCTTTGTTATGGGTAGTGCGGTGAACTTCGGGACAAAGTTCGTTTTAAGAAGGGAAGACTGTAATACCCCGTATTTTAGTCTCGGTCAATGCAAGTAAAACTATGTTTTTATAAACGTATTTTAAATAGAATTTTTTATGAGACTATTTTACGTAAAACTATTATTATTCCACGAATTACATTTTAATGGCTATTTCATATTTTATAATTATTTTATAAAATGATATTCTATTTTATATTTTATATTTTGTAATTAATTCTATTTTATATTTTATATTTATTTCCTATTTCCTATTTAATTCTTATTTTATATTTAATCCTTATTTAATAATTATAATTCATATTTTTTCCTATTTCATATTTGGTCGAAATTTACGGATCTAATAAATAGTATTTGTGACTTATTAATTTTATAAATTAGTAATATTAATAATTATAATAGATAATATTTCCTAAATGACTTATGGAAATTCTATTTCTTCCCAAACTCTTTTCCTTTAACCTACTATAAATACTTTATAATATGACCTATTGTATTCATAATTCAAGGAAGAGCTTCAAAGTATTTTTCAGATTTTAYAAAGYYCTAYTTTGCCTCATACAAGYAAGTTTGTTAAACCGTCTTAAAATCGTTTATTAATTCGTTTATTACATTGCTCATACATCGTCTTATGTTAATTATTTCTTCGACCTTGCTTGACCCTAGACYGTACCAATTGACCTAGGCTAGACTATGAACCACCGTGACTTAGCCTGACCTAGCTAGGGCTGTCGACGACCGTTCTATGGGTGGTTATTTGGGTGAATTGTTGGTGGTGTCGGGTAGGAGTCGTATAAATTGAACTCGGGTTCGGACCTTTCGTGGACCCCTCGTGACCTGAGTTGGTATGGGCTGGTACCTGGGGGTTGGGTTGACCCTAGTAGTGATGTTTGTGGTGGCCACTGGTGGCGGTGGTGGCCGGAATAAGAGAATTGGTTTTATTGCGGGTTTTTGGGTCGAAAGTTTAAGACGAGCTGTTTGTCGGGTTCGTGGGTCGTCGTAGCAAAGGGAAGGTAGGCTTGAGTTCCTGGGTGATGGCCGGTCCTAGTGGTGGTGGTTGGTGATTGTGGTGGTTGTTTTACGCGAAAACATGGGAAGGGGAGTGCGCGTGAGGAACTGTCTTATGACGACGTTGGTGGTCTGTGTGGTGGAAGTGAGGGGAAGGTAATACCATCCCTGGAACCACCGTGCATTAGTGGTGGAAACGGTAGTGGCCAGAGGTGGTGTGGGGTTCTGTGGTGGTGGTGTCGTGGTGCTTGTGTCACGGGTTGAGAGGGAAGAGTTGTGTGGGTGTGTCGTGTTGAGGAAGATGGCAGGGAAGGTGGTGGTTGTCTGGGCAGCCGTGGGTGGTTGGCAGATGTGGGACTGGTGGTTGTCGGGGATGTTGAGCGTAGGTCTTGGGTGGTGTATATATGGTTAGAATACTTGTATTTGTTATATGGTTAGAATACTTGTATTTGTTTAGTCTTGTGTTGTTTGTTTTGTGTTTTGTTTTATTCGATATTTACATAATGATAAATATAATAATTTATGACTCGTATAATTGTTGTGAGACGGAGTTTTTAATTGTAATCAATTAATTAGTTTGGTTTGTTGGTTTATAAGGCAAGTATAATTGTTTCATGCATATGACGATATTTAATAGTTTATAATTTTATAATGGAAGGGTTGTATTCGTATTCGTAAAATATTGTTTATTAGTTAGTTATTTGACGGGTTTAATTAGTTAATAAATTTCATATGATAATAATAATAAATCGTATTTAATGGATATAATTAATTATTGTTGTTAATTGAGTAGCTAGTAATTGTTATTTATTATTTGCTTAAAGGTGATGGGTGTTGTTGACGAATATCTTTCATTTACTTTGCTCGGATTTCTATTTGGAGTATTTTGCTAAAAGATAGGGATTATCCTTCTCAACTTATATTTATGTGATTGTCAATTGTCTACATATATATATATATGTGTGTGTGTGTGTGTGTGTGTGTGTGTGTGTGTGTGTGTGTGTGTGTGTGTGTGTGCGCGCGCGCGTGTGCGTGTGCGTGTGCGTGTGCGTGCGCGTGCGTGTGTGTGTGTGTGTGGTTGGTTTATATTAATGCGATTTTGATTACGGATGTGGAATTGAGAATATGGAGCTGGGTTGTTTATGATCAGTATTGGTGAATATTATATTCTATTTTAAGGGACCGATATACCGCTAGTCCTTGGTTGTTATTTGAAGGAACCGATATACCGCTAGTCTTTGGTTATTATATGAAGGGACCGGGCTGAGCAACCACTAGTCCTTGTGGCGACAGTTGATCACTGGCCGCTCCTCAGAGTCTCTTCTCTAGTAGGCTCACTGCTAGGGAGATGTGCACATTCGGAGCTGAGGAAGCGTTAAGACGGAGTTTGGAGGAGTGGGTGTGATTGGATAATGTTGTGGACGGACGAATGTTAAGGGTGCTATCGTAACCCGTGGTTTTTATAACGAGTTGGATTTATTATTATTGTGTCAACATTGCTGTCTTTAATTATGTTGTTTGTTTAGTCCCTACTCAACCTCGTGGTTGACCGTGTATTCGTGAACACCTGTGATGAATCAAATATTGGGGAGCAGTTTGATTGACAGGTATTGAGTTAGAGGACTTGGGAGCTTGCGGGATGCAAGGCATGAGATGGTGGACCACATGAGCCCCTCCGTACTCAAGTCATTAACGTGCACGTCCCTCTTAGAGTGGAAAGCTCCAAGAGGCGACCCAAGTGTAAGCCCCTCCGTACCATAGAGGATCACGACAGACACAACATAAATAAACACAGAGAACACCACACACAATCAATATATGTATAACCACACACGCATACAACAATAAACATACAGACACACCGTTACATCTCCACACCCTGACTACACACTAAGATGTGTAGTCCTGCCAGAGTACCCCTCACATCGGATACTCCACGCCGCCAGTGGGGGACCGCTGCCGTACCCACCAAATCCCCGCTCACCTTTCTGAGCGAAAACCCATGTTCATTAATGTGCACATCCCCTTCTGTGGCGGGTTCCACAGAGGGCGAATCAAGGACGTGAAGTCACTCCCGCAAGTGACTCCACTCAGCCGAGGGAGCGCCTCACAACAATAGACAACACAACAATAATTAAACATCAACAATACCAATACCAATACTGACCAACTAACGACTCATACTCAACAGTCAGCCAAAAATCATCTTACAGCCATACATACAGTACTGAGTAGGGAAACCCTACCTTTATCAATCCGCAGCAATACAGCATATAACCTCAAGGCGATAAGCAACCACCAAATCTCCCTAACAAAACAATATGACAACGTATTATTAACACTATAAACATAACGAAACTAAAGGAGACGATGACGAGATGATGATGACAACATTGTAGGGTAATATCCGTATAAAACCCTAAATTTAAAGGATTATAACATAAATTTGCCCTGCGATTTATAGTCATAAACGAAAAACAATATAAA
>VHZZ01000499.1:144794-159798 GCA_009801015.1 Silene noctiflora | reverse complement strand
AGAGTAAGTCCTACTCGATAGAGTAGCTACAGACACAGAAAACCGTAGTATTACAGTAGTCGTTTAGTTTAAGATATTTTTTTAGGCGTTTAGAAAACGTATCGCTATTCTGCATAATCAATGTATCATGCAACAAGACCAGAAATATCAAATTTGCCTCTATGGGAGGTACTAGTCAATCAATCTGCTTCCCATCCAAAAGCTTTCTTATTTACTCGTTGCTTGCATTCTTATGTATTGCTGTCTTTATTCTTACTAACGAGCATGTCTGTGTCGACCGTTGATGATCAAGACTAGGATCCCGACACACGCAAACTGAGACCGATTACGAATGCACTTGTGGGCGATCCCTCACTAGTGCTTGACGCTCTCGCTTACATTCTTGTCGTGAGTTTAGACATGGGTGCGTGCCACGTTCCAGCTCAAAGTACTGGACCGTGACACTAGGTTCCCCCCGGCGTTGAGTCTCATCAGTATATCACTAGAAAAAAATGATACAATATTTAATTTTTTTGAATTTTGTTTCTTCAATGGCGGGTTGAAACTCAAATTTCTTATGAAAATGGATGGAGCTATTTTATACTAATTTCAAGAAATTGGTCTACTTCGTTGCGTTATAATTTCCCCTGATTTCTATCTATGTCGATGTCTGGGAGGACAACGATTTTCCAAAAAATAGTAAGGGAAGTCGTTGTCCCAAACAACTTACCAAAAATAGCAATTTTCGATAGTTATAAGAAGAAGAAAACATACTGGTATATTGTTATTTATCTAGATTGAGATTTCTAGCTTACTTGTAAAAATCTCTTCCTTTTGACACACTATCAATATAATATAGATCGAATCTATAACTTTTATTTATCTTAACCATATGGAATGTATATATATATATATATAGTCGAATAACTTGTTTATCGTAAAAATCGATCCAAACGGAAAGGTAAATTATATATGGGGACAGAGGGAGAGTAAGTTACAAGGCATGAACTGGGATGACCTAATTTTATGAATATGACCAAACATTCCCTGATCTTTCTTGTTCAACGTCCAACGACTCTTATTGAAATGCTTGGCTGACATCGACATCGTTACTGCTTTCCGAGGAATAACCTCCGACTTTCCTACCTGTTACAAAAGAACAAGTATCATTACAATATTAGAAAGTGGACTTTCACTATTAAGGTTGTTTTGTTATTTACATTCATGCAGAATATAAAGATAGATTTATTACCAGCACAGTATGAAGACCTAAACTTTTTCCCATGCTCACATTTTGAACGCTGTCATCAAAGAATAACTGCATGCCACATCATCATCATCATCATCATCATCATCATCATCATCATCATCATCATCATCATCATCATCATCATCATCATCATCATCATCATCGATTTTGTGTTAGACAAAGTCGTGTCGTAAACTATATATAAGTTAAGCCACCATACATTGACTGAGAATTAGGTGGTAATTAAATTACTCACCTTGGTTCTTAACTAAAGTAAAATACAAAATAAAAACACAACTTAGTATACGACTTTGTCTAACGTTAACACAGGATAATGTAACATTATCAACATTATCTTGTGTTAGATAAAGTCGTGCATATACTAAGTAAGTTAAGTTAGCATTTGGTATTTTAAATATATTGATTGAGAACTTGGGCAGTAATTACATTCGAGCTTAAGTTCTCAATCAATTTCTTGAACAAACTATCTAAATGAAATGTACGATCTTTAATTATTTATACCGTTCTTTTAGGATCAATTTTTGCTATCTGGAAGGCTCGTTCAAAAGCTAATTCAAAAGGTTTGCACACAACTGGTGTTTCAGGAAGGATTACACCAGAACTAGGTTGATACTGTAGAATATCGAATATTCCAGAGCGACCATTAGAAGCCTTCATTTCATCTCCACCGTTCATGTTAGTAGGATTCAACGTCTCAAAACAAATAATATTTTCGAAGCAATCTTCTAATTCAAGCCTTTTCAGAACCTCAGAAGTGTGACGCTTGTCAGCATTAGTAAAAATCTGTAAACGATGTTCAAGTAATATGTTAATAACATAATTTACAAGTTATTCCGTCGGTCTCAATCATTTGTTTACCTTTAATTAAAATACCCCTCCCAAAAAATTAAATGCTAAAATGCTTAGATTTTTGAAGGTACGAGCTTACCACTTTTTGAATTGGAAGACTTAGCAACTTTTTCCTCAGAGCTAAATCAGTTTTCAGCAAATGATCATAAGGTAGCTTTCCATGTACTAAACTGTTGGATCATCAATGAAATAATCTATGTGATTAGTCAATATACACAACCAATAAGCTAGCGTCATCTGGTGATATTGAGTTTTAATACCACTCTCTCACATGTAAAATGTAGAATTGTGAACTCTACACATTTCACGTTTTATATCATGATGTGTGGTCCTCATTGTATATGTGAGATGGTGGTACTCAGTACTATCCTGGTCGCACCCTATCATTATCCGTAAGTTATACTTATATATAAGGTTTATTTCAAGTTAAGACTTGGTTGAAAATAAACCTGAGTACATCTGATTATATTTGGTCGGTTAGTTATATTTGAAACTTTTGACAAAAAATTAAGAGGATAATTAAAACTAAGAGGATAATTAAAAACTAGAGTTTGAGCAAATTGTTTACATGAGAAGAAAGAAAATAGAGTATAAGAAATCAAGTAAACATAGAAAACGAAAATGGAAATGTAAAATAGAAAAGGGAAAGTATGTACCTATGAAAGTGATCATAGTCTAAGTCATAACCGATGGCCTGTCGATGAAAAAGCGCAAATCAACAGATGGTATGCGTAAATGTATTTACTGTATATATCAAACTAGGATTTACATAGTAGAGACTAGAGTCGCTGTTTCTTCGGAATGAGCACGTGGTTTTGCATGGTGTATTTACAGTTTACTCAACACGTCACTCGAGGGAACACAACACACTCGTAAGTATGCATGATGTGTTCCTCCTGAATTTGTTTTTGTTTTATCATTTTTCCATGTGCGAATTTTTTTTTTTTTTTTTTTTTTTGGTACATATGTTCATTTTCCGAATCTAAAGAAGTTTTTGGGACATACCCTAAGACCAGACATGGTAGTTCCATAATACTTGTACAAGATATAGCACATGTCCGGAACTTTACTCTCCTCTATCCCAAGTTGATGGATCATGTACTCTACGCACAAATATTACGCATGAATATGTGTAAAATCGCCATACACAAGTATTTGTGTTAATGTTAAAACACTAAAAGCATTACTTAAAATTTAAAAGCATTGTACCTTGAATGTGTTTGATGCAATGAGCTGCAATGCCAGAACTATATGGATAAAGGGTATCATCAAGATCTGAAAATCATACATACAAGGGCAAAATTGTCCAAGTTTATACACTTTTTGATAATAATATAATTGAATTCCACGATAATAAAATTATATATACTTGAAATATACATGTTTTTCGAATGTAGGTTTAATTTACTGTAGTGGATACGGGATTACCTGATTATCCCAATACAACCATGCATCAAGAAATCATTATCCATACTAGTGGAAAAGTATTTATAAACACTAATACGTTTTACAATATCTTTTCATAATACCGTTTTACACAAATATTTGGATTAAATAAAAGTGATCATAAATGTAATAAGTGTGGGAGAACCCTAGGTACGATAACTGAGATTTTTGAGTGAAAAGTTGACTATGTTTAAAGAGGTCGTAATAATAATGGCTATTTTCAGTAGGAAAAATTGGACGTGGCGTGTGTAGTGTGTTCTCTTACTAGAATTTACATGTTGAAGATAAAATATGTGATTTATTAATATATTCCTTTAAAGCTTTTTGAGCTTTTTTTTAGTTAGATGATGAGGGAATCCGCAGCAACTATCTTTGATATGCACTAGGTAAATCCCTGAATATATAGGATAATCTGCAATGGATTTCTTTAGGTAAAATGGGGCACCCCACCTGAAGATTTGCTTCAATTAATTACGTTAGATAGTGCATGCTATTTTGCTAACGTATTCTGCTAATATAATATGAGTATAAATAATCCGCTACGGAGTAATTCGAAATATTACCTAAACACTTTAATATGGCATTTCATGTATTTCGTAGACATACTTTTCCACAATAACCTAAAAATTTACAATGGAGAAAATGTTTACCAAACAATAGGCAATCATAATTGTAACTCAAGGCATGTTTGCTTCCTTGATCAAATAATTCTTGCTCCATCTGTAGTTTGCTGGTAACAATAAAACTGTCATATAAACCATAGAAATTTCTTCAAAATAATAAATATATACTCTTTCCGTTTCATTTATTCATCGTGTGAGGGGTATTCTAATTAAAGGTAAACAAATGACAAGGTAGTGTATCACTATTGTTTTACCCTAAATTTTTCTCTTAGGATTCGATCATGAAAATGGGTAGGAAGCGTATAACGTACCTGATATCAAAATTTAAGCAAAGGGAGAAGCAAATGCGTTGTGAAAATACTTGGATAATATTTGAGCTTTGCAGGGAGAAAAGAGAATTGTGAATATTCCATGAACCGTGCTGCTCTTTAAATACTGTGCAAAGATGTTGCTCCCTTTGTTTTTTCCTTTAAGCTTACAAATTCGGGGTAAGACGGTCATATACTAGAAGTTTGTACAACAATTAATTTGGTTTACATTATAAAACGAGTCAAGTATCATACCAGTTGAGCGTATACAAATCTTTTAATTTTTTCCATGCATTTCGTTTTTGTCTTATTCTTACTACTTGAGCCGTTTTAAACTTAAGAGGCATGGACAAAAATTTGTGAATTTCTTATTTAATTGAGTAACATTACTTGTTTTAATAGGTCTGATTACTTTACCATAAGACGACCTTATTGGAATAAAACAAATTTTTCTTAATAAATGTGAATCAACAAATTGAAGGGCTCTATTAAATTTACTATGAGACGGTATCACAATTTAAATAAAGTGGTACCAAAAGTTATAAAAGAGATCATATACGAGTTATATAAAGTAAGGGGTATAATTATTGTAATTATGTTTACGGTTAATCAAAGATAAAATAGCCACGCTTATTATGATAAGATGTACGAGTAATAAATTAAAGAGTTACTTTGAAACATAAGATGGTATCTCGCTAACTCGCATGTTTTTGTGCTCCCCCTATAATAATAATCGAGTTTGGATCCCCTGTCACATTTTCGAGTTCTATCTTACATACGTTTCATACATTACATTATGACAATAAACTCGGCCGCATAATGTCGTCGGGTTTATTGCATTAAGTATATCTCATGCTAATACTCTCCTATATAATTCGTACCGCAGCTTGTGCTTACAATAATTTTATGAAGCAAAATGAGATATAATCATCCGGTGGTACCGAGTTTACACATCACCGAAGATATAGAAAATTTTTCATTTTTAATTTGATACACGTCAAAATGAGACTAAAGGTAGTTAGTCATTTGTGTAATAGAGTCTAGGTGATTATTCACCACAATTCTATTATTAGAATCGCCTATAAATCCTCGAATTGAGTAGCTACATCTTTCTATCGTATTTGGTTCCGATCGTATCATAATTTCCTGTACAAGCTTCTAAAATTCGGTCATAACACCTCTAATCACAAAGCTAGTTTAGAAAGTTTAGCTTCTTTATTTTAATATATACTTCGTACTATATCTTGTCATACAAAATGATGTCTTTTTCAATAGTGGGTGATTGTAATTTTCCCAGGAAGATGAAGGGATAACATCACCTCATTAATTACCAAATAAATAATCAAAATAATTAACATTTAAGAAGTCAACAACTAATCATAATACAATTTACGTTGCATTCATGATGATAATATAATTCAATTGTAGATTGACCATGTCTTCGATGAATCATTGTCTTCGATGAATCATTGTCAGATTATGCATGCAATCTACTGACTTCCCCCGCCGTTTTACTGCATCATTTTCTACACTTTCGTAAATGAGTTGGACTGTCGGAGGAACGACTAGGGGAATTCCCCCTCCGATAAATTCTCGTTAGTAGGCTATACTTCTAATATACTACCATTAGTGCTGGTGTAATTTATGAGCATTATAATAGAGTTTTTGAGTTTTATTTTAAAGATTATGAGCTTCATTATATGATATAAGTATAGTACTCCGTATAAGTTATTAATATGTTATATGTGCGCTTAGCCGCTTAGGGTGGCAGCCTAATTAAATGCCCTATTACTTGATACTAATTTACTATCCTTGCATGAAATGCAACCCAAACGGATTAGGAAGAAAACAAGCTAGACAAGTCAGGATTTCTGTAAAAGTCGGTCACCGGAGACTCGGAGTATGAAGCGATGAGGAAATTTGCGGCTTAATTCACCTTAATCAACAACCACCACCTATGACGAATTGACGATATCAGTGACATTTACAAATTACAAGTAATTAGGAGTGTAACTCAGTTGTTTCTTCTTTCTAATTTACAAAACATTTGATGACTTAATCAACGACCAACAAATGAACAATACACTAAAGCCAACTTGTTGCAGGACTGATTAGTGGGCGACTTAGACTTGAAATTCATCACTTACGACTTAGGAGAAGTGAAATAAGTCAAATAAACTATTTTATTTTCGAGCCTAATTACCTTGTAATTTCCTTGTCTCGATTAATTAATTACGAGTAATTTTTTTATGAATATTTTAAAATATTTTAAGTAGAGATGAAAAAAATGATTGAGACATCGAGACATTGAGATTATTTTATATTTTTATGAGGATAATCAGTGACAATTCATTTAAATTGAAATGACTCTATTTATTCGTTTGAAATGGATTTTGGTATCAAAATATAGTTTTCGCTTTTGATACTAAAGGGTAGTAATTTCGAAAAAACACTATAAAAGACAGTAATTTCTTAAAAAAAAAATGTAAGTTTATCCAAGTTTCTACCAATTGTGTGCTGAAGCATGTCACACATAAATGTAATGAGACTTGGGCAACCCAAAAAGTACTTTATTAACAAAGAAAAACACAAGTAATTGAAAAGTAATTTCACCATTTTTCATAGGCTTGTAGTTTAATAAAGACATACTCATTTATCTAGCCTTGTAGTTACTTGAACCTTAGGGGATCAATGATAAAACATACTCCATCAAAGATGTGTTATTTTTGTGGTAATACGGAGGTATCGTCACAATATAAGTAACAGGTTTAAATCTCCAATCTATCTATATCTATCTATATACAAGTAGGGGCGGAATCAGTAATAAAATCTATATGGGCTAGATTTATAGACTATTGAAACTTATTGGTTAAAAAAAATTTCAAACCGTTGACAGATCAATGTATGGGTTTTCGGGTTCTTGAACACTTGAAAAGTGAAAGTTTTTTGTGTATTCTGTCCAATTTTTAGGCGAAATAAAATTAAATTTATACTTTTTACGTAAAAATCGCCTTAATATTTTTATTGGAATCCCGAAAACAAAATTTTACGGATCCATTATTAACTGTGACATAACTTTCTATCGAGACAGATTGTAACTATTTTAATTAATCTTGCATGAGCAATACGATCCATCATGTTAAGATAAACCAATATTAAAGATTAACAAAAAGAAGGTATCTAAAAAGAAAATGTTTTATTCCAGACGTTTACATTTTTTTCATTAATCAAATATTTTAGGGATATTCTATAGTGTACCCTGTATTTTTCAGTTTTCTATGTTGTACCCCTACATTTTTGAAATTGTATGGTGTATCCCTAAACTTCTTACTTATTATTCATCACGACCTCCTTCAAATCTCCATTAACTTTATCATTATAAAATTAAACAATCGTAATTTGACTTTTATTTTGACATAATAATGTTGTATCATCATTTTATACGAGAAGCATCACAAATCACTTTTAATAAGCACAAACTACTATTAAAAACCTCTGTTATGAAGCATGAAATGATAACGGCGATTTGATGAATTTGAGTTAAATTCGTATACTATTTGGTGGGTTAATGATAATTCGGCGAACTAATAAGTAAATGTGTAGGTTGTCGAGTAATTGGAATGATAAATAGACGATTTAATAGATCAATTAAGAAATTAAGCTAACAAAGACAATGAATAAGGTCATTGTATAGACTAATGTATAGAGTTTAGGGGTATACCATAGAATTTAAAAAATGTAGGGGTATAACATAGAAAATCGAAAAACTTGGGGGTACACCATAAAATATCCCAATATTTTATAGTGGTAACAATATAACACTTAATAATTACTGGATATAAGTATATATTATACTATGGTAAAATATTCAAGAAGAGATTATCTCATGAAATCGGATTTTTGTAAGACAAAAAAAATAATATTGGAGTGTGTGAGGAATGGATATTAAAAATAAGGGGAGAAAAAAATGCATTTGTGGGAATTGAACCCAAGCCTTCTAGCTAGTTGTACACATTGATTACCATCTATGCTATTATATAATAGTGAATAATCAATGCACTGAAATATATTTGACATTTATCTAGGGCTATAGCCCTAGTAAAAATTGGCTAGATCCGCCACTATATACAAGTATAATAAAAAAATCACTAAACATCTATTGTACACGTGTCATTATTTCTTGAAATTTTTTCCCACTCAAGAAACCCCAAAACCCTATTTTCCTTATGCGTCTATCATCAATTCATCAATGTCACAAAATCCCCCACCCAAGCATAATACTATACCAATAAAACCTAAACTTTTCAACTCTCATTCGGTTGTACATCAGACAAATCTATTTTATAATTACTCTATTTTGTTTACTTAAGATTGTTTCTAAATAATAAAGATTTAAATGCTTCATTTTATTTGCTTGCTGTCAACTTATTTACTGTACCTTTTTAGTTGGTAAGTATGGTAAATTGCAATTCTAAACTTAGGCTTTTCATTGTTCAGGCAATCTGATTTTTTATTTATTTATTTATTCGCGGTATACTGTTATGTTGATTTGTGGTTTGCTCCGGTTTTTTATTTTTTTTTATTTTTTTTTTTGTTTGCGTCTTTTCTGTTTTTTTTTTTTATAACATAGCTCTCTTTATGATTTCCGTTATCTCTAACATTTGTTTGCTTTGTTCAAAAGTTCTCAAACGGATTGTATAATACCTTTTTTGTAGTTTAACTTTTTTTTTCTTACCTTTGATTTTAGTGGACGTTTTTTGTTTTATCGTTAAATGTCGTCTTCATCTTTTTCTCAGAGGGTTATGAATTTAAGACTCAACGATGTCCACCGTGTAGTGAAATGCAATTAATAAGATTTCATGATCAGTTAACAATTCTGGAAACCCATATTTCAAGTTTTTAGATTGTCATCAATTTGTATCATCTGATAGTAATGATGAAGATTAAATCTGCCACTGTTTTTGGGGGCGAAGATGTAGATTGTATAAGATATTGTAGCAGTCGTGGAGCTTTTCACCTGTTGGAGATTTTTTTTGTAATCGCTATGGTATTGTTTGTACTTTATCACTGATTGGTTCAATTAAACATATTTCCCTAGTGTTTGTCGCTTTCGTATTAAATTTGTTTTTGTTCGTATTAAAAATGTCGGTGGCCGATTGTAACGAAAATATCACTTGTAATTAGTTACGGTCGAATTTACATTAAACGCATTAAGCAAACATTTGATATTCGCACCCAAATGGTATCCACTGGTACTATGGCAGTGCGGATGTTTTGGTACCATTACTTGCCGGATATATAGGCGCCACTTTAAACGTGGCTTATGTTAATATATAGGTTATGGGATTTGTTAAAATGGCTGAGGTGTAGGGTTAGTGATGCCTGCCTTCATCTCCATGCACCTTTTCTTGATATTGTCACCTAGAAGGGCATTTATGTCAAATTCATCTTTGTCATAGTATGCATCTATGATTTTGAGGTTGTAAATTGGAACCAAATAGTTGATAACCTCTGATGCTAATTCTTGTTCAGCTCTTCCAGGTGTAGTTGCAGTGTAACTAAAGGTAGCTAGCGTTCTATTCTTTTGGTTTTCATGTGTTACCGACATCCAGGCTGTGAAGCTTGATGGTGCGTGTTCCACAATTTCCACTGCCGAAATTTGAATGGGTACTTTTTTCCTTACAGTTTCCAAAGCTTGGATGAAATCAATTCTTACATAGTTGAGCTCGCTTATTTCATGTGAAATAAACTCTTCAGGTAATTGTATCTTGGACATCCCTTTTAATGAACGGTCTAGTTCTTTGCGTTTGAGTCGTCATAGGTTTGTGTACCTTTCTGTGTTTTCCTTTATGGTTGTTGTGACGTCTTTTACGTATACACCATAGAGCTTTATCATGGCACGGACAGCTATTTCATCTTCAATTGTTGTTGACTGTTCGTTTGAATACACTCCCTCAATGCTGTTTGTTATTGACCTGAGGATTACTGTTGTCTTGTTTGTTGCCGCATCTAGTACTTGATATTCGGGGCGAGGTAATTCTAGGCTATCAGCAATTTTTAAGAGTAGTTGGCGAAATGAAATTCGAACTTCAGTTTTCTCTTCAATTGCAACTTGTGTATACACATTAAACTGTCGTTTACCTTACTTAGCGTTCTGAAACTTTTTAAAAATTTCCATGCAATTTCTTCTATGATCGCTAAGATTTTCCCCCATATTCTTCCATTTTTAAAAAAAGAAAAACTTATGTAGTTCACAGAATTGGCTTATTAATCTTTCCTAATACTATTTAATTACAAGCAATGAAAACAATCGTAATTACTAAGCAGTTAACAACTTTATTCTCTGTTGAAATTAATTTTGTAGATTATTAGTCACGTATTAACAGTTGCAGTCCGTTATTTACGGCTGTCATATTCAATATACTTAGGTAGGTAGTTTAATTAAAGTGAGCACTGTGATATCAGCGACATCTTTACAACCTCTGAAGTTTTCGCATTTAGGTTCATACAGCTGTTTCAAATTAAAGTTTATGGAACTTAATACACCTGACCTTGTTGAACTTCTAGAGTAGTTCTTAATACGTAAAGCTACCTAAAAACTTTCTTAGCATTTGAGTACATCAAGAGCATTACAATCCGTGGATGACTAATCTGAAGTCTTCATGTAATTAATGATGCACAATGCATTTTTCCAGATGGAAATTACTGCATTTGTTCTCCAAATTGCACCCACAATTGTCCCTTACATGTTAACAAATGGCCGTTGACTGCTAACTTTTGTTTAGTCTAGCCTGGTTGCAATTGATAATAAGTTGGTATGTGTAAGCTCGCTGTACTCTGTGCGATTTGTCCTAGTTCTTCAGTTTTAAAGGTAAGTGGATTAACTATAGCCATTTTGATGTGCCCTTCCACCGATAAACTGTCTTCTTCGATCAGTTCATGACTACTATCTGGCTTTTCCCGTTGTCCAGAGACCATTGCTTGTACAGTCAGGTAACATTGTTGTTCTAGCGCAAACATTATTTCAATTGTTGTTGCGTCCTCTAAGCCATAATTTGCGTCGATGATTTGCAGGTTGTATGTGGGTATCAGGTATGTAATGGCTTGTTTAGCTAGGCAATCCTTAGCCAGTGCAAGTGTAGTACACCTATGGCCAATTAGGATTTTAGGCGGTTTCGGTAGGTGTAAAGGCTCAATGGTTATCCAGGTTGTGTAGCTGCAGGGGTTGTGCTCTACTGTGTGCAAGGGGTGGTGCGAACTGTGATCTGTTTTCAAATTTTTCTAAGGATAGCCACGTAGTCGAGAAATACGTGCACAACATTCGAATTACTTATATGGCTGGATTCTTCTAATTCTGTGAGAGGGCTTTCTGTTACGAGCCGCTCTAGTTCAATGCGCTTCAGCCTGTGTAACTGTCTACACCGCTCCGCAGATTGTTCATGTTCATATGTGAAATCTTCAAAAACGACTCCATATTGCTTGATCATGCATGAATGGCTTTAAGTGCTGCTAATTCATAGGACTGGTCAATGGTTTGAGCGCGGGTTCCAAAATATTTCAGTTGGGTCTGGCCATTTTTGTTTTTCAATGTGACACATGTGATGTTCTGAATAGAGTCCAGAACCGTGTAGATTGGTTCGCTGAAATCTAAATAGCTAGCTATTTTTGTTAATAGTGGTTGAAAGGGTATAGTTATATTAGTATTCACAATTGATGACACCTCAAAGACAGTTTTTTACGTTAGAGTTTTAATGTTTTTTTTTTCAAATCGAGGTTTTTCAACTATAAGTTTTCTTGTTTTGTCTTTGCCTTTTCTCTGATTAATGTAGCTTTCTTTCCAAATTTGTTTGGGAATAGGTGTAGAGTTTTTTATTTTTTTTATTTTTAAAAAAAAACCCTCTTTTTTTTTTACCTGAGGTTAGAATTGGGATTGCTCGAGTATCATACTAATTACCTTTTGATTACGGATTTTCTCAGTGAATATCGTAATTACGATTGCAAAGGTAATGATTAAATGAATGAAATATATACAAGAGAACATACCTCAGTTTTGGGTTGAAATTGTTCTTTTTTTCATGAACCCATTTAAAGCTTCTTGTTAATAATTTTAAAAATGGTTGTTTGTTCTAAAAAAACACAATCTTGAAACTGAGATATGTAGGAGTGTAAGAGTTCAACTATGCACAATTGAGTAGCCAAAAGTCATGTAATATTTTAAATGGCCATACTGATGATGTCATAGTAAGCATGACAATATAAGTTTCTGTTTGAACAGTTATTTGTACAACTGGTTTGTTTACAACTGTGCATAGTTTAAGATAGTAATTAGAATTGCATTTGTGTTTGAACCTGCTGGTTCCTTTTTTGAGTTTATACTTGTCTGTACATAACTATTAAGTGTTGTGCGCCTATTGCTTACCATCACGAACTGTTTGTGATCATTCTATAAATTGTGGTGTGTGTGTTGTGGTTCAAAGAGGCACACTGTTAGTTATGCCTCCCATAAAATTAGAAAACCACTCTCAAACTAAACCCTCACCTGCATCATATCTGATAATGCTGCTGTAATGCGCCGATTCCAGTTTAAAATTGACCTCATAATTAATGATTGTCCTAAACTTTTTAAAAGACTTAGCATGATTATGTGTGTTGATGCTATTTGAAGCTTAATCTACGGTAGCCTTTGGTCTCTTTATAGTTATTTGGTGGAGACACGTCCCAAATCCCTCCACCTGACCTCTCTGAATCTGTCTCAGACGATTAGTCTTCATTTCAAATGTTTAATATATGCAGTTACAGTTGTATAATTCCTTTTATGTTTTGCAGTTGTGGTGCAGCAGAGGAGGGAGTTGGTTGAGAAGCTCGAGAGTGAAGTCATTCGTTTTTTCGAAAAGATTCAGTTGACACTGAACTGGAACTTAGTTGTTGATTTATGTGCTGGTGGCGGATGGTACCTTATACCCCGTGATGGTGATTCGGAACGGCTTAATATTATCGACACTTATTCTGACCATGTTCAGGCTATCCATGAAGATAGACTCCGTGATGAACGTCGGCGAGAGCTAGAGGGTTCATCCTCGTCTAACGATAGTTATAACCTTGAGATATGGTGAATTAATTTGTAGGAACCGCTATGGAATATTCGGTTATATAAGCTATATTTTGTAACTTTTCCTTGTTAGTTGTTTGCGCCTTCCGGTCATGGCGTGTATTAGAGTGTTTGTGAATCTTGCAACTAGTAGGATTTGGACCATGTTGTAAAGTGCCTGTAAAAAACTGTAGCCTACCCTTGAAGGTCTAATGGAGCTAATTACTACTTGTTTTGATGAGCCTCTATACTTTGTGTCAATTGTCTAATTTTAGTTACCAAACCTGCATATCTATAATCATGCGTGCCACCTGTGTCTCAGGGGATTTGGGTTCCTGGCAGTGTGGTGCAGGTTGTTTGGCAGGGGTGTTGGTGGGGATGGTGGTTTCAGTATTGCACTTTTTTGTTAGACAGTATATTGTTCATTTGGTAAATTGGTTGAAGATGCACGTAGTTAGTCGGCTTAGCTTATCAGTGTACCTGCCTGTGAGTGTTTGATGGCGTATTAGATTGAACTGCGTTCTTGGAATTTTGGAATTATGGACACTTACTCCCTTGCAGCACGCCTAGTTGTTTTTTTTTGTAAATGCTTGTTTGCACCCTTCGGATTCCATGTTCACTTTGTTTTATCCCGATCAAAATATAAGAAGTCGATGTTACTAAATCAGGCTACCATAAATCTTGATACCTATATACAAGAAATCAAAGACACCGCAATATGTCCATTAACTACGCTACACGTTTTGTGGTCACGGAAAATTTAGTATGCGACAACATTACAAATTGACCTTTGCAGTTGAATTATTATTGTCTTGATTGTGGTATTAGGTTGTTGCTCAAAACGTGTTATCGGTTATAATTGAGTTCTGTGGTTATTCCGAATTTCTAGATGTATTAAAGGTTTTGTGTTTCAATTTATTTATGACTTATTAAATTTAGCAATTGGAGTAAGTTACAATGATCCCGTATACTTTACGTTGCTATAATACAATAACAAAGAAATTGCGAAACGCTCGTTAAAATGAAAACATGGAACGGTTCATTTGCATACACATAATAACGCATACCCATACATAACCTTTACTTATCTTAATTCCAGAAAATTAATGACAATTCACATCTCTTTACTCCTACAGTTAATTCAACACTAACCCAAAAGTCAAAACGGTTGAACATTGAATTCGCGCCTGTTCACTCTTGCTTTGAAGGTTCAATTCATTTAATTCTGGTGTAAATTTCCCTATATAAGTTTGTGATTTACTGCCTTATGCATACTGCCTCATCTTCACTATTATATCTTTACCCTTTTGTTTTCCCATCATCAAGAACTTCAAATACTTTCTAATGTAATAGACCAGTTTAGTCCAATTAAGTCTGTTTAGTCCTTTTATGTATTTTGGGCCGAGTGCCACCTAAAAAAACCCTACGTCTAAATGTAATA
>VHZZ01000499.1:23533-40196 GCA_009801015.1 Silene noctiflora | reverse complement strand
GGAACACTGAACACGGCATTAAGGAGCCCTGAAATGAACACTTAGAAAACATAATTAGGGCAGGCATGTCATCATCAATCAAATGTGTCCTAACATTTCTGCTTTTCTATTCTTCGCAACTTTACAAGTTCTAGTGTTATGTCCCGCTTCTTWGCAAGTTGAACATCGATTAGCCATGCCCTTTTCTTTGATATCCATCTCGTTTTTGAGACGAGTACATTGAGGTCTACCAGCTTTCACTCTTTTCATATTGGGTTTGGAACTAGTTCATTGCTATGATACAAATCCCAATAACTAGGTGGCTCGGTTTGAACTCGGTCTTATAAATAAACGTAAACAATCAAATAAAACAGAAAGGGCGAAACTTTCTGCAAGAATAGAGTCTGGTAGTTAAAACTCACGTGAAACTCTCAGAGGTCTCAGGTTCAAACATATCCGAGAAAATTTTAGTGGGCGTTCTTAACCGAATCCGTCGTCGTCCATCTATCGTCATCAAAAAGTCTTCTAATATTTTAGTGAAGTGAAGGTTCCGAGTAGTTATGCATTTATGCTTTCTTTATACTTGGTTGATTATATTAAGTAAAGTTTTAATGGAAATATTGTACTATATAATACAAATTATATGCATGATTACTCATAATTACACAAACATTTAAACATACATTGAAATATGGATGTTGGAACAGCTTTATCAGTAGCTCAAACTCTGTTTGCTGCATTGCAATGTAATGAGCTCAAAGAACTGTGGCCCTCATTGGGCCATAAAACCGAGCTTACGAAACTCCAGCAAACCGTATCCACCATTAAGGCGGTGCTCTTGGATGCAGAAACTAAGGAAGGATTGTCCAATGAAAAACAACTCTATATCGAGAAGCTTAAGGAGGCGGTGTTTGATGCTGACGATGTTTTTGATAAGTGTGTTACTCTCAGTAAGCGAAAGCGTTTGGTCATGGAGAATGGCAAGTTGTCTGAAAAGGTACGTCTTTTGTTATCCCGTTTGAATCAGAAACTTTTAGGTAAGATGCTCAAAAGGGTTAATAATGTTAGGAGTAAGTTGGAAGATATCGCGAGCAATCATAAAAACTTCGGGTTTGTTGATGTCAATGATACGTCTAGTAAGTATAGTAAGTATAAGCGGGAGCAGAGTAGCTCCCGTATCCATGCTTTTGATTTAATTGGGAGGGAAGATGATGTTGAAAAAATTGTAAGCGTATTGCTTAACCCTGTCGTCGAAAAGGATGTTTCTTTCTTTAGTGTTGTCGGGATAGGAGGCTTAGGAAAAACCGCTCTTTCGCAATTTGTATTTAACGATGAAAGGGTTTCGAGTGCCTTTTCATTGAAGTTGTGGACTTGTGTCTCTGATCATGGTCAAGATCAGCTTAACATTGCAAGTGTTTTAGCGAAGATTCTAGAATCAGTTACTGGTAGGAAGCCACATACAGAGTCTTCGTTGGACAACGTGCAGAAAAGACTCCGGGCTTCTCTTGCTGGGAAAAAGTTTCTTCTTGTCCTGGATGATGTATGGAATGAAAGTCGTGATGACTGGATTAAGTTAGCCGGATTCTTGACTGGAGGTCAAAGAGGGAGCTGGGTTTTGGCCACCACTCGTTCAAAAGAGACGGCTAGAGTAATAGGAAATGGGCTAAAACATGAGTTGGAAGGTTTGTCCAAAGAGAACTCGTGGAAGTTGTTCAAAAGGATGGCCTTTGGACATGGAAAAACCCCTCCTGATGAGTTCATACAAATCGGACAAGATATTGTGAAAAGCTGTGGCGATGTCCCTCTTGTTATAAGAATGATAGGAAGTCGTCTATATGGGCTAAGCAAGTCTAAGTGGGTATCATTTCAACAGAAGGAACTGGCACATGCTAGGAGCTTGGAAAAGTATGGCATCATGCCAGTATTGATGTTGAGTTATAATGGTCTGAGGTCTTCATTACGGAGCTGCTTCAGCTACTGTGCGCTCTTCCCTAAGAATTTCGAGATAGACAAGGAGATGTTGATAGGCCTTTGGATGGCACAAGGCTACATCACACCGTCAGAGAGCAGTCTTAGCATAGACGATGTAGCTGAGGACTACTTTTACACTTTGTTGCAAAAAGGTTTTTTCCAAGATGTTAAAGAAGACGAGTATGGTGAGATCATATCTTGCAAAATACACGATCTTATACATGATATTGCTCAGAAAGTATCAGAAAAGGAGATTTGTGAAGTAAATACCAGCACTGTCAAGATGAGCAAGTCATTTTGCCATTTTGCTGTCAGGGGACACAAATTCATGGAGAACTCTTCTACCAAGACTCATATTCGGACGTACCTTCAAGTTAGCCAGATTGGAGGCATGTTGCTAGTCGAACATCTATTAGCAAACTGTCGATCCCTTCGGACTTTGGATTTGAGGGGTGCAGTATTTGAAGTTTTACCAAACTCGGTAGGCAAATTGTTGCATCTGAGATATTTGGATCTTTCATTTAATAAGCAACTGAAAGTACTTCCGAAAGCAATCACAAAACTGCTGAATTTGCAAACTTTAAACCTGCTGGGGTGTCGAGGCTTGAGAGCGTTGCCCAAAGGTTTGAGCAATCTTAATGAGCTTAGGGTCCTGGATGTGAAAGACTGTTATCTGCCTCTGTACATGCCTCCGAACTTTGGCAGATTGACCTGCCTTCAGAAGCTTGATAGGTTTGGAATGGGTGACCTAAATCCATACAGTAAGAAGCGCTTTGATCAGCTTGAAGATCTAAAGGCTCTCGTTAACCTGAAAGGCAGTATTGGCATCCAACTCCGTTCAGGCGCATGTGCCCCTTATCAAGCTACGGGTGCAGCGTACATGAGTACCTTAGAACATCTTAGCGGGGTTGAGATTTGGTATCTCCGAATTGATGTCCCTGAGGAATTCAGGAACAAAGACGCCACAGACAAGTACAATGAGGCGATACTTGAGTACGAGGAGGCCATTTTGGAAGACCTGCAGCCACATTCTAATCTCAAGTATTTAAGGCTGGTTGAGTATAGCGGTGAGAAATTGCCGACTTGGGCTTTGGAACATAACTTGGCAGCTTTTCTCCCTAACCTTGTCAGAATCGAACTAAAAGAGTGTTCCGGTTTACATCACCTTCCATGGTTCGGGTTGTTGCGTAGTCTAAAATTACTCCGGCTTGAAATATTGCCAAATTTGGAGTATCTGATGAATGTCAATCCGACTGAAGATTCAGAAGTTGGGTTAAGAGCAGGAACACTGTCTCTATTTCCTTGCCTTGAACATCTTTATTTAGAAAACTTGCCTAAGTTGAAAGGATGGTGGCCGGGATCTAATCCTTTGGAGCGCGATCAAGTACCATACCCCTGTCTTCCTCAACTAAAAGGATTATGGATATACGAGTGTCCCGAAATGGCAACTATACCATTGTGCCCTATTGTGGATGATCTCAGAATTATTGATGCCAACAGAAGCCTAGAGATGAAAACAGTTGACAGTAACTCGAGTACTTGTCCCACACCAATGAGAGTGTCTACCGGAAATGTGAAATTGCTCCAATCGGTGCCCATTAAAAACTTGAAGCGTCTCAAGGAGATGCGAATAGAGTCGGACTATCAACTCAAAAGTTTATCAGAAGTCGAGGAGTTGTTCAAGACCTGCTTATCCACCCTCCGAGTCTTAGAAATTTGGAGATGTCCTAAACTCGAGTCTCTTTTTGGAGGGTTAGAGCATTTGACCGCCTTGAAGAAGTTACAGATACGCAAGACTGCGGGACTCCTTACCAATGATGAACATATTGACGTGCCATGGCAGTGCCTTGCTCCAACGCTCCAATCGTTGAAGCTGGAGGATCTCCCACATCTGGTGAATCTGCCAAATGGGATGAGCCACTTGACTTCCCTGGAGTCTCTTTCGATTGTCGATTGCATGGGGTTGATGTCATTACCGGAATGGTTGCCTAAGCTGACGTCTTTAGGAAAACTCGAAGTCAGGCGTTGTTGTGCGGAACTGAAGGGAAGATGTAGACAACTCGCTGGGGACGACTGGCTTAACATTCAGCACATCCCTGACATTTTAATTGAAGAATAATACAGTAAGGGGAATCACTGTCATTATAATTTCTAAATAAATAAAAAATAAAAACTCGGGTTTTAGCTAAGTTTATTTGTATTTATAGAATTGATGTATATAAAACTATACTTATATGATGTATGTTATTTATACCAGCGAGTGTATAGACATATTTACCTGTAGTTGTCGTCTTGTTGATTTGTTGTACTGACAGATCAACATGATGAGATGTGACGGACTGACGGTCTCTAACCACACTGCACCAGCTTTTCGAAATCATTACATATCCTTACCTCAGTAGCATTAGGAGTTAGAATAAGTTTACTGCTGCTCACAGGCCTGTAGAGTCTCATAATTCCGAAGATGTGGTATATTCTGTTATAGTGCAGGCAGCTCATCGGTCCACGTATGTAGGTGTTCGTCAACCGGATGTCAAAAGCATAATACAAACCCTTAATGTGATGCTAACATCTAGTAATCACAGTTACTTTACTTGCTGGTCTAGTTAGATACGAAATTACGAGTATATATTATGATGAATTAGATCGTCTTTGACATTTTGACATTGCCATTTAAAGATATTCAAATCTTGTCCCCTTGGCCTATTTCCGACGTAAAACATGTTGAATTTACGATAATACCCCCACTTATTAAATTGATGACTTCCACTCTTATAATACAAATATAGAATTAAAAATTATCTTTCTTTTTTTTTTTTACAGTTGTAAAACAAGAGAGAAACGCTACATCCTCCTTACCTCTTGGGCGAGCCTATGAGCAGCACTATTACATGATCTCTTAATAAAACGGAAAGACAGACAATGAAACCAGCTAGCTAGTGTACGAATATCCTCAAGGAGACCTATGACGAGATGATGTTCCACCTCCTCTCCCATAAGTTGATTAAGAACCTGCGGGCAATCCGAAGAAATTTCAAAATGAAGCAACATATTCCTGCGAGTCCACTCCAACACAGCCTTGATACCAATCGTTTCTGCTTGTACCGGAGCTTCAGCCCTGATCCTGACACTATGGGATGAAATTATAGTTCCGCAACCATTAATCACAACCCATCCAATCGCTCCATCATCCAGACCTTTCCAAGCAGCATCAACCTGAACACAAACCATATCACACTGGCCCGCAAACCCTATCAAAGGCACAGGTTCACCATGACGCAACCCTTTCATAACCTCAGTTTCAGTCACAACCTCCTGCTGAGAAATTAACTTCATAGGATCCTCATGGTCAATGGCAGTCAAGACCGTACTCGTCTTCTGATTTCACAAGTTGAAGAACATTTGTGGGTGAAAGACAACGCCATTAAACAAAACCATATTCCTCACTACCCATATGCACCAGATGGTGGACAAGAACTTGATCGTTCTACATTAAGCTTCCTTGAGTTTACCTAAGTAATAAATCCCGTTAATAATCCACTCACGTAAAGAAATACTTGGATCCATAGACGGCTTCAGACCCATATCAGAAGAAAACCAAATCCTCTGTGTGATAGGACAATCCTGGAACAGATGCTCAAGAGTTTCACACTGATTAAAGTCATTATGGCACAACTTGCACGAGTATCAACCAAAATGTTCCGTTTCAGGAAATTACAACCCACCGAGAGTGTATTAGTGATAATCCTCCATACAAGAACCTTCCACACTTGTGGACCCAGTAGGCGCCATAGCTTCTTTTTGCAGAAGAGTCTCGTTCTACCATCCATACGTGAATTATCTTTCAAAGTGCTCTTCCGCTCCATAAACTGCTTAAAAGCAATCTCATAACCACTCTTAACGGTATAAATCCCCGACGGATGAAGAGGCCAGTAGACCAGATCTTTTGATCGCGACTTACACCAAGGAATAGCAAGAATCCTCTTAGCATCCTCCTCGGTAAACATGAAAGAAATCAACTCACTATTCCAAATATATGGTCCTAACCCCAAGTCCTTCACACGTATATCCCTCAGTCCCACATGATCCATGGTTAAAACCTCCGTACTCGGCTCGGACATACTGCCATTGACCCAAGGGGTTTCCCACACATTCAAAGTTGAATCCATCCCTGGTTTCCAAGCAAGAAGCGGTGAAATAAGGTCGAATCCATATAAAATACTTCGGGGCCCCATGACAGATTGCAACGATTAACATGCTTAACCCCCTCCCGTAACCCCCTTTTCCCTAAAGAGTTTAGCTCGAAACACGCGACAGAAGAAAGAATTATGTCCAGAGACAATCCGTCATGCATGCTTAGCCAGAAGCGCTTTATTAAGACACTCAATATTTCGCATTCCAAGACCTCCAGCGCTCTTTGGTAAACTCAGAAAGTTCTTACTACACCAATGGACAGGTTTCCCAGATCTACATCCAGCCCACCAAAAATGTGACACCAACGAATTCAACTAGTTGGCCACACTTACCGGTATACGAAATACCGATAGAAGATAATTTGAAAGATTGGATAAGATAGACGAGATCATTGTAAGTCGTCCTGCCGGCGATAAGAAAATTTCATTCCACGATGCAATGCGTCTCGTAACATTATCAATCATACCCCTAAAGAATTCACGTTTCGAACCCTGAAACTCCGAAGGTAACCCAAGATATTTTCCAAAGCCCTTATTATTTTTAATTTTTAGAATCTCAAGGCACTTTTTTGCTTTGGACATCGTAGTGCTGGGGCTAAAAATAATACCTGATTCAGCTTCATTTATTCTTTGTCCGGAAAGGAGGCAAAAATTATCCAGAATTTCCCTTAGACGGTTCACAGAATCCCCCTTATCTTGCAGAAAAAACACTGCATCATCAGCAAAGAATAAGTGAGTCATAGGACTCACTCCTCTACACAGAGTAATTCCCCTAAGATCTCCCTTCGACTGCGCAAGAGATATCCTGCTAGATAGGACCTCCATACAAAGAATGAAAACATAAGGGGATAACGGGTCACCTTGACGTAATCCCCGTTCAGGCCGGAATTGACTCAAAGGAACACCATTGACCAGAACTTCATAGGAGACCGTTGACAAATAAGTCATGATAAGCTTAACCATCATGTCCGGAAAGGCCATCCTAACCAGGACCTCTTTTAAGAAATCCCATCTAACTCTGTCATAGGCTTTACTCATATCAGCTTTAAAAGCAAAACGTCCATGTTTACCAACCCTATACGAATTGATATTATGGAGCGCCTCGTGAGCCAGTAAAATATTATCACTAATCAGTCTGCCCGGAACGGAAGCATTCTGAAAGTCGCTAACCAGGTACCCCATAACCTTTGCTAACCTATTAGCAATATACTTCACCACAATCCTCATAAACACATTGCATAAGCAAATAGAAATGTAATCAGTAATCATTTCAGGGTTATCACACCTTGGAATAAGAGAAATGAAAGTCCTATTTATTTCTTTTAGAACAGCACCAGAGTTCAAAGTCGATAAAACCGCCGCAGTAACATCCTTTTTTATAATATGCCAACATTTCTGAAAGAAAAAAACAGGCACATCATCCGGTCCAAGGGCCTTGAAGGGGCCCATTTGGAAGACCGCTCTTCTTACCTCTTTAGCAATAAAGGGTTTTCTTAACAGATTAACGTCATCATCCTTGACCCTGTTTATATCACCTCCAAAAAAATCTTCAAGAATTACCTTGCGATCATTCCCCACCGGAATTTGATCCCCTTTATACAGATCAACAAAGTACGCCCGGAAAGCCTCATTAATCCTTTCCTGATCATACACCCATCCCTCATTGATGTCCTTAATACCATAGATAAAGTTCCTACCCGCTCGTCCTTTAACCCAATTAAAGAAATATTTTGTACATGTATCTCCATCCACGGTCCATCTCAACTTAGCACGTTGCTTCCAGAAGCTCGCAGCAGCTACTGCGATTTCACGAACCTCCTCACTGACCTTCGTCAAAACATCATCTTTAACTACCCGGATAGCCAACTCCATCCCTTCCTCCAGACGTTCATCGAACTCCTCCCACTTCCTTCGCCTCTGCAAACGTTTATCAAGACTCTACCTTCTAACTCTATCCCGTACATGCGATAATTTTCTCGCAACACAAAAAGTCGGTGATCCGGACACCTTAAGCTTCCATGCATCCTTGACATGCTCCAAACATTCAACATACTCAAACGCCCACGAGTCCATCTTATAGGGTCGTTTCTTATTATTAGTTTTAGTCAGGTACAAGTCCACTTCAATTGGCGCATGATCAGATAGTTGGATTGGATAATGCTTTAGACCAGTGTCCGGAAACAAATTAAACAAATATTTTGACCCCATAGCTTTATCCAGACGCTCATACACTCTCTTTCGACCCTTACGATTATTACACCAAGTGAACCATGGGCCTTTAAAAGGTATATCAATAAGCTCATTATCAATCTTCCAATTTGAGAAAAAATGTGCACCATACAGGGTAGTTGGAGTAGCACATAATTTATCCTCCTCATATTCAACTTGATTAAAATCACCCACAATTAAAAAAGGATATCTCAACGAGCTCAAACAACATTACAAATCCTTAAGTACAGAAGCTCGCAAGTTGTGTTGAGGGGCCCCATAAAACAGAACCAAATACCATAAAAGTCCATTATATTTCTCAACAAGCAAAATACTGAAATTCATACATGACATAATATGGCTCATTTTCGCCTCCTTACGCTACCCGATCCACAGGTCACCCATAGACCCCAAAACATCTGTTCCAGCCGAAAAACAAAAACCAAAACATCGAAACATAAGACTAACATCTTCAACCTTACATTTTGTTTTAAGAAGAAAAACGAAATCATAAAAAGAACTACTTAATAACGCTCTAATTTTAGGGATTGTAGGGGGGAGCGTGTTATTAAGGTCCCTACAATTCCACATAAGACCCTTCATGACGACAAAGGAGGTTGTGATGGCCCAACCTCCGCAAAGCCTTCATCATCCTCCTTATCTGGATTACCGTTGCTTGATTCTTCATCATCCACATCAACCAGAGCCACAGACAACCTGAATCTGCAACCCAACACATGTGTATCGGTAGCTTCTTTCCCCTTCCCCACACACTGACGCTTAGCCATCTGACAGAGATGCTCAATTGCTTGATCAACAGAGGTTAGAACACTATCAGGAACTATACCATCATACGCCTGTGAACAGCATTTTCTCTTCCTAGCACCAACAATAACCTCTTTATTTTCCTCAAACATATCTGACTTGTGATATAGATCAGCAAGCCCTATAAACCCATCAGATACAGACCTTCCTTGCATATTACCATTATCCATCGCAGCAAACAAACGTGATTTTGAACCAGCTACGGGTACATCAAACATAGGTAAAGCCTTGCCTTGATACCCTAAGCCTTGTCTTTCTTCAACCATAGTACCGGCAACAATGGCATTAATAACCTCCTCCAGGTTTGAAACCTTAGAGGAACCAGCTTGCATTTCCTTACTTTTCCTTTCAATGGAAGTTGAAGCCAACTGCACAGGTAAGCTTTCCACCATTTCTTTTTCAGTCACAGGTGCACTTGTAACTTCAGCAAAGCCCCCAACACTTAAATGTAACTCAGTGTTAACCTCCATTGTCTCAACAGAGGTGGAAATCAGGTTTATAGCAGAACTGTGGTGGTACACAGATGATCCAAGAGAGCCATAGCCCACCTCATCAAGATCAACCATCCACTCATACTCAGAATTAACAGAATCGGTCTCATTATTATTTTTACTATCATCATCACTAATAATAATCACCTCATTTGGTTCACCTTGTTCCATAGCAGCTTCAGCACCAGCAGCAACGTTCTGATGATTATTGGCAACCTCGGGATAATGGAACACCACAGGTAACCCAAAAGGAGGAGGGTCAAAAGTTTGGTTATACCCACGATGATCATCATCCATTCTTGCCCAGTCAACATCCGCTTCAACCCTATGAAGTATGGCCTCTTGGATACGTAAGTCTCTGTCCAGTAAGCCTCTTCCTCCAGTCATCTCAGCAACAACAGCACACGGGTCAGTAGCTTGAATTTGTTGAGGGGCCCCCACATTTCCAACACCAGTAACATCTTGCTGGAAGTCCTCATTAGCACTATGGTACTCTTCAGATTGCTGAGCATTGCCCTGATTTAAAAAACCATACTGAGTCGGATTAAGGTTAAGATTAATATCTCCCCTCAACCATCCCCCACCCCCAGAACCAGGATTATCAGCAGCAAGATTAAAACCTTGATTAAGACCTTCTCCTTCACCTAGATCACCTTTAAAACCTTGTACACCTGCCATTTCCTCACCCATCTCCATGCCATTATCATGCACCCCCACACCAACCCCATCCCCAATCCCAGAAGCATCGACATCTCCTCCAGCCTCAGCCATAACATCGTCACCCTAAACACCCACATCTCCCTGAACACCACCTACCTCCCCTGGAAAATACCCACATGAAAAAGAACATGTCATGCAAAAGGCTGATCAGTAACAGCGAACCTCATCTCTGGTAGTACACAACCACCAGGTGTAGTCCCCAACCCAAAATAAACTATCCTCTCCTCGTCATCACTCTGTACCATCTTATGTTCCCTACCAGGCACTAACCTTACACGTGAAGAAGTGAACTTAGTAGTTGAGGGAGTGGCCCTCAGATCCATGTTAAACATGGTATGGTTACTATTAGCCTGAAAAACAACAAAGCCTTTCTCTATAGACCTATCTAGCATCCCATTAATACTAGACACTATGGTCATAATGCTTTCCCTGCATTGGGCTCCAGTATAACCCACTTTACCACATTTTACACAGTATTTGAATATCTCCTCATACTTGAATTGCACCCACAACAGATAAGCTCCGTCCATCGATAAAAAGAAACCCGACATGAGTGGTTCATTCAGTTTAAGACACACTTTCAACCTCAAGTAATCATTATAATGAAGGACTTCAAAAGGTTCCACTTGAAAATGATGGCTAAGCAACTTACCTGCGACCCTAGCCATATGCATAGTCAGATACTCAAAAGGGAGGCCACAAACCCTCACTTTTAATTCAGCATAAGGGAACCTGACAGTCCTTGGGACAGTGTCAGAATACCATTTCGCAAAGACCATTAAAGCTCCATCCACTGTTGCAGTGCTCCTCCTAAGAAGCCCTTCATAGTCCTCCATATGATCATAGTGCAAAACATAAATATCCCTCATTCTAAACAACCTAACACGACCACGCGTACTCCACTTCTCTCTAATTACTTCATTTACCTTTTCAGCTTCAAACAAACGATAATCAACTAAGAAGCCCAGTAAGCAGTTACCCCCAGAACTCCCTAGAGCGACCCAGCTTGGCTGGATCAATATTAATAACACCCCCAGCTCGAGGATACCTCCAGATATTAACATGCAGCGGATTCATAGGGTCAAAATCAGTATTTGCATGTGGTTGATGGAAGGGCTGATGATGATAAAAGTTATTGTGCACATCATCATTACCTCCATTACCATTATCCCCCATAAAGCGACCAAATTGTGCCTCAAACTCCATTTTATATGATCCAAAAAAAGCTTTCGAGTTTATAAATTTAGGTTTTTTTGCAGATGGATAATAAATAGGTTGCTTTTGGAATGGAAAGCCACCCATTTAATCCCGGATTAAATAGCTCGGAAAACCCTAACAGCCACGCGAGAAATCCGAAACGATTTTCTAACCCCCAATCAAACAAACTGCTGCAGGTCACCAGATAGGGGGAAAAAACTTGAGAACTTCAAAAGCAGCACTGGCCAATAAGATTAAATATCTAGCAATGATTAGAACAAAAGGAACAAGTAATAGGCTTAATAGAAATCTTTTTTACAGAAAAGGAATCTAGGTTTTGTTTTTAGCCAATCAAGAACAGCAGAAGAAGATGAAGGAAAACATAATTGTTGATAATTGGAAATGAAAAAGAACGAGCTCTCATAAAAGAGAGAAAAAGCTCTCTATAAAAGGAAAAGAGAGAGTAGTTACTCGCATTTTAAATTAAGCATTATCAAAATTAGTATGTTCATACTCTGATTCTCTTTTGTCGACTTCCTAGTTCCTAATCATACACTTCACTCACTCTCTACTCTTCATCTTTCTTGAAATTTTCTTCATTAATGAGACTATGACCATTTTCTTCATTCGACTATAGAATAAAGAAGGAGATAGAGGGAAAAATAGAAGATAGAACGAAATATAAAGAAGGTAAAAAGAAGGAAACAGGTACAAGAGACAAAATAAAAGAAGAGATGGAAGAAAAAGATAAAGGCAGAGATATTTTCGTCACAAATTATAGATTTTAGGGGGAAATTTAAACTTTGACGGAATATTTCACTTTTTTCATCGGAATCAGACTAAGGTGGTAAAATTTGATCAGAAGTGTTTTATAAGGTTAAAATATAGTGATTAGGTCTCATAACTTTGAGTTAAAGTGAAATTGAATTCAATTTTTTGATTTCCAATCACAATTACACTACAAAAATCAATTTTATTCATTTATACAATTCATCACATACAATAAAAGTTGATGTGAATATCTCAATGATATGAATATGCCAAGTATGTGAAATGAATATGTAAATAAAATTAAAATAAACGCCAAAATATATCAAATGAGATCTCTACTTATAGAGCAATAAAAAGTATAAATAATGATATAATTTTTATTTTATTTTTGAAATTTATCGATTTTAAGTTTTAAAATTTTTTTTTTTCTACTATTTGTTTTCTAGTAACTATACGAGAGTATCCTAGATCCTACTCCCTACTCTTGGGAGTAGGATTTGATTTGCTAAAAATTTGTTTTATTATACAAATGAAATAATATTTGATGTGTTTTTGGCCATGTTCTCTTAACCTGAATGGAACTTAACTGAATTGAAGTGAACTGAAATGGGCTGAATGGTGGGAGCTAAATTGAATTGAAGTCAGCTTTGATGAATAGAGCTAAATATGATGAGCTGAGCTGATTTGAATTAAATGAAAGCCGAAAGTACAAGGCCTTAGTGTTCAAATTTAAAACGGATATAAGTATTTATAAGTATTTCACAAGAGACTAATTAAGGTTATGTTCTTTTGGGCTTAATTTCAGTATTTATAAGTGTAGTTCAATTCGATCGATTCAGTTAAGATAAGTTCAGTTGAGCTTAATTTTTTAATGCTTATAACGTAGACCCAGGAAACGGGTCAATCGGGTCGGGTTCGGGACGGGCCATTTCAGGTTTGTAAACTTCGGGTCATTTCGAGTTCGGATCATTTTCGGGTCAGTTATTATCAAGTTATTTATGGATAATAATCAGTTTGCAACAATAAACATTCGGATCGGGTTATACTGAATCGGGTCAATTCGAATTTGGGTCTAATTTAGATCTTGAGTTTGAATTATTCAGATCGGGTCAATTTTATTAAATCTACTTATAATTTCAATTTAATTCAATGTAACTCCATTCAATTTATCTCGGTTGATGTGACTTGTAAGAAAAAAAAAAAAAAAAAAAAAAACGGCCATTGAGATTTGGGTGTGCCGACCCGTTATTATGATTTACGAGTAACACTCGTTGCTGTCCCATCTCCCAAGTATTATTATTGCATAATGCATATCAATATGCGATAATGTACACATCCTTGTTAAAAATACGGAAAATATCCTACATTTACTACACTCCATAATTGCCACTAAACTGCGCACAACACACCGTTTTCATCGGAATTCTGACACCGTTTCCTTCACTCCATTCTTCAACTCTTTGTTGGTTTCCTCAACAACCCATTTTAGTTCACCCCCCATATTTTCTTGGGTAAGACTTACACTTACAATCAGCTAGTTACATTACTTTGAATGGCACATGTTTATGCTTTTTAATTCAAGTTGTTTCTATAATTGTGTTAACTTTATCTTCATTTAGCATTGTTTGTAAGTACCATTTTATTGTCTTAGTTTCAACATTTGATTTTGCTTCATGGGTTATCTTTCTTTTTTATGTACTCGGTTCTTTTCAGTCATTTGCTTACGAGTTCTTCTTCGTGAGGGGTATTTTATTTTAATCAGAGATAAACAAATTATTAGAACGGAGTGAGTATATTAGAAGATATAGTCAGAATCTTAATGTCTATTGTGGTGTGATTTTATGTAACAATTGGTTGATTGAAAATGTTGCAACGTTGATTTGCTCAAGATGATTTAAAACTGCAAATTTTATTGTCTATATTATATGTTTGCTTGGATTTTGGATTGGTTTCATGATGAATGATGTTATGTAGCTAACGAACTTTTACAAATTGTGGGTTTCCATGTAGAAAAATTTGATTTTTCGGACTTAAAATTGATAATTATTCCCTCCCTTTCATTCATTTGTTTACATTCGATTAAAATACCCCTCGTAAAGAACAAAAATGTAAACAAATGATTTACCTTCGATTAATCACATGGCATTGATGGAATTATCTAAAGTGCAAGAATGAAATTTTTTGTGATTTTTTTTTTGAATTGAAGCTTTTGGATCTATTACTGAAGCAAAAAGCAACAAGCCACTGCCAATCTCTCCTTGTTGTGCTCTTTGTGTCCAATTGATGAGATGGTAGTTGTTGGAGTGGTTCCGGCAACAATTCGGTCTTTGTTACTTCCGTCACAGTTATCGCCTTCATCTATTCTTCTTCCACAATCTGCTTCTAGGTTACGCCATTTTGCAACTGCCTCGTCTACCCCAATCTTTAAGAACCATTATTGTCGACACTTCAGCAGCAATGGCGATGGCTCTTTACCCTGTTTGATTAGATATCCCAGCAGCAATGGTTTGTCCTCTCTTAATCTAAACCGCCAGCTCAAGCCTGTTGCTGCCGCTGATTCTGCTCTTCCTGATCCCATTCAGTCGGTAATTGTTAACATTCTTCCTCCCCTTCTAAAATGTGCACACTTTACTTGCTATACTTATTACTTGCTATACAAACAACTTGGACAGTTGGACGGGATGAAATGGAAAGGAAAAGTTTCTACTGGGAATAGAGGGATATCAAGGGTGTTTTTCTGTGTACCCTTGAGAAATGAGCCCAAATTAAAAGCCGTCAGTCATTTTGGGATAGAGGTAGTAAGTTATTTTTTTTTTTGCTAAATTGCTTCCTTGTTATTGAAAATTAAGGAGGATATCACTAAAAAAGATGAAGCGTTTGAGCAATGGGATTGGTGGACGGCAAAGTTTGCTGCAGGTGCCAACCTTCCCTTTCTCCTCCTACAACTGCCTCAGATTGTGCTTAATGCCCGTAACCTTATGGCGGGAAATAACCCTGCCCTATTAGCTGTCAGTTGGCTGGTAAGCATAATTTAACCTTGTTCATTTTCTCACTCAGTTAAGTTTTGGACATCTAAATTAAAAAAACAGGGAAAATGATGTAGGGTATGCTTACTGGTTTACTGGGAAATATTTCGTTGCTTTCCTACTTTGCGAAGAAGAAGGAGACGGAAGCAACAATCGTGCAATGCCTGGGGTTATTTACCACATACATTGTGATATCGCAGTTAGCAATGGGTCAGGCTATGCCTTTCCCTTACTACATTGCGACCTCTGTGGTGGTTGGGACCGGTGTTATCTCCAATTTTCTCAATTACTTTGGCATGCTTCCTACTTCAATATGGCATTTTTGGGAAGATTTCATCACTGTCGGTGGACTTTCTGTCCTTCCTCAGGTACAGAATGCAGATTATCAGAGCTGGTCTGAATTTGGGTATTTATGTCAATTAACTCTCTGTACATATGCAGGTTATGTGGTCGACGTTTGTTCCATATCTTCCAAACAGCATGCTTCCTGGGGCAATATGTTTTGTTCTAGCCTTAGCAGCAGTTTCCATGGTAAGATGAAGATGGTCAGATGGTGCCTTATATTTTACTTTCGTGAATTGTTTAGGTCTTGCTTTAACCGTTGATTTTATGATGGAAGCCAATGATAATAATCCCGTGTCAAGAAGTTCTATTTTGCAATTGATTTATGAAAAAGCATATATTTCGTTCCATAACTATAAAATTTGAGCTGAACTTTCTCAGGCTAGACTCGGTAAACTCCCCGAGAAAGGTGTCAAATTTGTTGGAGCAATAGCAGGATGGACTGCCACACTTCTTTTCATGTGGATGCCAATTGCTCAAATGGTATATTTGTCCATTTCTTAGTCATTTAATCAAGCTACTGCAAATTTGTGATTAATTGGTTCCAAGAAATGTGCTTTCGTTGAGTTCTTTTTGGTTCTTTTCTAGTGGACAAACTACCTGAATCCTGATAACATAAAAGGCTTATCAGCTTTGTCAATGCTACTTGCCGTGCTTGGAAATGGACTGTTGATCCCTCGTGCCCTTTTCGCCCGTGATTTTATGTGGTAATTATCACAACAGAATATTTCCTTGTAGTGTTTTTCATACTTACATAGACTATTCAGTTTCTTTTTATTTCCTTTTTGGGTGCACCGCGCTTTTGATTAGCTTCATTGCTGAGTTTTTAAATATAAAACTGGTACAGGTTTATTGGTTCATCTTGGGCAACTTTCGTTTATGGCTGGGGAAATCTGATATGCCTATATTTGTGAGTTGCTAGCGTTTACTCTCCTTCGAT
>VHZZ01000497.1:76185-87636 GCA_009801015.1 Silene noctiflora | reverse complement strand
TCATTTATACACATGGTGATCACACAAGGGACATTACATCATGCTGAACATATTACACATGTGAGTAATTAGATTTGCACAAACTGTGTCAACTTTTTGCAATTAAAATCATATTAGTTCATCAGGTTTTTATCATGCTACTTATTGCCATATAAGAACATTATAAGGTCGCATTAAAAGATTCATGAAATAGCAAAACTAGGATATTAAAACTTAACATAAAACTTACATTTTCAAAAGCCTTAAATTATGTTGTAACTTTCAAAAATCGTTAATAAATAATCGCTTCATTACTTTGTGATTTATCATACTTTTTAGAAAATAAAGAGAATGAACTATACATAGGAAAAAGAATCAAATTCAAAGCTCAAAAGAATTATTTATAACAAATTTTACAACTCAATTGGTCTAAACAGAAACTTAACAGCATTTAGTCAGAAACTTGGTGCAACTTGCAAAAATCACCATTAAATAAAAATACTTCAAGATTTTACGTGGCTTATCATTTTGAAAACGTAGACTAATATTTTAAACAGTGGAGTTGGAATTATGCATAAACAATAAGTACGTTTTAAATGAAAAATTTTACAAAATTGTTGGTCGAAAACAGAACTGTGTAGTAAGAATCTGACCACCGTCTACTAAAATATTTATTTCTCCCAAACTATAAATCAAATAAGCATGAAACTAGCGGCATTGTAAAGCTAATTCATAAGGTTACCACACATAAACATTTCGTACTCAGATAAGGAATAAAGTTTAAATGCCAGCTAAAACAATTAGGGGTAACATTCTGAAAATTGAGCATAATCTTTGTTTATTTAGAATTTTCCACATTATTTCACATAATCATACTTAAACATCACCATCCTTTTTCTAAGCATGTTATTATATACATGAGGGTATGGAAATTACTTTATACCATAAGAACAATTATTTATTACTTTAAACATCATAAGAAAAGTATAAAGATTACAAAACTGAGAGATGGAATTGAATGAATAATTAAATGATAATATATAAATGAATAAATGTATTAATCGCTCCTAGCAATAACAATCACAACCATTAAAGTAAGTAGATATAAACTTATAACAACTAAAGTACCACATACGCATACACGTAACAAAGTCTCATCTTATTACTCTGTCGTTCTAATATTTAACAAAGTCTCATCTTATTACTCTGTCTCACTCATTATTTTGTCTCAATACTCCAAAGTAACCAAGTATCGTACTCTCATCGTCGTACCTAAGCCAATGACAAGGAGTGAGTGAACTGGCGGATAAGACCGCGAAACAATATTTTCATCTCAATATCGATTTCAACTCATAATAATATAACTCAATAACCATGGTCACTCTGGACCGTTAAAGATAACTCGGCACACAGGCCCATAATTCATAACTCATAACTCATAACTCATAACTCATAACTCAATACCAGTAACCAATTTCCATCTCAATTTCAATCTCGATATTGTCAAAGGTTCAAAGAACCGTGCTCAACACTTAAATTAATAATCTAAGCTACTCACCCACGAGTCAAAGGTCAAAGGAAGCGACAATTTAAATACAATACTAATTAACAACCACAATCACAAGAAAACGACAAAATTTAATCTCAAACTCCCAACCATAATAATCGTGCACTATACATACTTGACAACAAGTTATGTGTTCACCTCATCAAATACCCTGATTTCAAGTTAAAGTCCGCCATTCATAATAAACATAATTCTTACCCACACTGACCGTACCAACCATACTCTGTTTCAAACCAACCCAAGTTTAGTACACTCATACAGACCTCGTTCCAATCAATTACCTTAACGTTATAATTCAACCCGTCTCACTAATAATAAAATTAACTTACCAATACAAAATATTAGCTATCGGTATAAACTAATAATCATTAGTCAAACACAAATAACAGTTCAACACACAAGATATAATAACAAATTAGTAACAGTTAGCACATTCGCACACAACCTCGAACAATAATAATTATATTAGGATCGGTAGAATCGTGTTACCTTATGTCGGAAAATAGTTCGATAAGTCTGTATAATAATTGGTGACCAAGATGATAAAGATGATGCAATAACCAAAACTAGGCAATGACACGGGAATAGATGCCATGCTAGAGCACTAATTTTAATAGATAATTATGGAAATAGAAGTATGTGTTTACATCAGCCAAACTACAAAGGGGATCGACATAGGGTTTTTACAGAAGTAGGGTTTTGTTGTTTTTAGGAAAATAATGGAAGAGTTTCTTTATAGAAGGACACAAGGTAAGAGGTTGATTATGATTAATAGAGATATTGTTTTATAGGATGCTCGTAAATAAAACAAAGTGTACAATTTTTCCAATCAACCCAAAATAAAATAAGTAGTATGTTTAAAACCAAGCTCTACAATAAATAAAAGTTTTTTCTACGTTTGAAAATAATGAGATAAATATTTAAATACTTGGGTTATTACAAAGGTTCAATAGGTTTTGTGCTCTATGGTTTTGAGCGGGGCTTAGGTGGCAAGGTAGCGGTCTCCAATGGCGGAGTGGATTATCTGTTGCGAGGGGTAATCTGGCAGGACTATGCTTGTGTAGTCAGGTGTTTGGAAAAATTGTGGAGTTGGAAAAATGTAACGATGTATTGTATTACATTGTTGTATCTTGTTATGCAGTAACTGACCCCATTTATGTATTTTGAAAACTGTGGTGATACATTGGGTAGTTACTGCATAACAAGATACAACAATACAATACAATACATCGTCACGTTCTTCCAACTCCACAATTTCTCCAAACACCTGACTACACAAGCGTAGCCCTGCCAGATTAACCCTCGCAACAGATAATCTACTCCATCAGTGGGGACCGCAGCCTTGCCATCTAAGCCCCTCTCAAAACCATAGAGCGCAAAACCCATTGACCTTAATGTGCACATCCCCCTTATGACGGGAATCACAAGGGGCGAATAAGGGCGTGAAGTCATTCTCGAAAATGATTCCACTCAGCCGAGGGCGCACCTCGCGAACCACATACAATACACAAACATAATAATAATCATGCCAACACAGGAAACTAATCATTATCTCAATCATGCTCATACATCACATCGTCACAATTACATATACAATAACTGAGTAAGGAAAACCCTACCTGAAATGAAAGCCACAACGCTAGCGCAAGTAGATCAGAATTTCTCCTCTACAAAGGCACTTCCTATACAAATAAACATTCAATTACAATTTACACAACAATTAACTTCCAAAAACCCCCAATTTACCTAATTAGGTTTTAATCAACATTACTTAATTAACATAAAAACAGTACGAAGATCTTACCCACGACACGACGAATGCAGCGGTATGAAAAGTCCCAAATTACGACGAACACAACCCTTGATTTGAGAGTAAAAAGGATAGTAGATCTTTACGTTGTTTGAGCGATGTAAAAAGTGAAAATGAAGAATACGTTGATATATAAAATAATCTCTCCCTTTTACTTTAAAATCAAACCGGGTATAAAACCCGTAACAGCGTAGATACTCGGTCGAGTAACTAGCGTACTCGATCGAGTATCTCCTACTCAATTGAGTTGCCCAACTCGGTCGAGTAACTAAGAAACAGACTACTGCCAGAACACTGCACATAACTTACTCGGTAGAGTAGGCTCCACTCGATAGAGTATTCAACTGCACAAAACCTGAGGTATTACATATAGAGTACTCGGTCCAGTGGGAGGTACTCGACCGAGTGAGTCATCGGGTGGGTTGAGTCAGACTTCTGACTTAGGGGTACTCGACCGAGTTAGGTGGTACTTGGTCGAGTGTGGCATACTCGGTCGAGTGTGGCATACTCATTCGAGTATGTCAGGTACTCGACCGAGTGCCCGGTCTGTTGACGTTATTTTCCGCGGTTTGATTAAGATAATTCGAGAAGCATATAATTAGTGTGTTATCGACTTAATCATTTCATAATCACTCTTAAACACTTATTCACAAATTTCGAACGATGTTCACTACTTCTCCTATTATCCTAAACATTCCAAGGCTAGGGTTCATCTTTATTTGGGGGTTTTCGCATCTTATCGATTGGCAATCGTTGGGTAAGTCTTTTACTTTATTAATCTATCGTTTTGTTAAAGTTATGCAAACCCTAATTAGGTTATTTGGGGGTTTTAGGGTGGTTATCAGTTATATATATGGAGTTGTTATTGATTGATTGATACTATTCTAGGTGAGGACTTTGTAGATGAGGCATTCTAGACCGTTTTTACTGTACTTTCTTGGATTGCTATTTAAGTAGGGTTTCCCTACTCAGCTGGCAGTGTAATTGGTATACATGTAATGTGACGATCTTTTGTGGTTATTGTATGATTGAGTTTATGGTGTTGGTATTGGTATTTGTTGTGGGATCATTTTGGGGAGATGGTTCCAACCCCATGTTCATCTCTTGTGGCTCCCGTCACAATGGGGATGTGCACATTAATGATCTGGGTTCGCTCGTTGCGATGAGCGGGGCTTAGGTAGACCTGACAAAAGTCACCCGACCCGAAAAGGCTGACCCGAGACCCGAAATAACCTGAACTACATCACCCGAATGTGACCCGAAAACCCGAACAAACTCGATATAGACCCGAAATAGACCTGACCCGGTTACCCGAAATTGACCCGACGAACAAACCCGATATAGACCCGAAACCCGAAATGACCCGAGGCGACCCGAATTAACCCGAAATCATTGAAAGACCCGAACTGATCCGACCCGAACTGGCCCGACCTGAACCCTTCCCGATGACCCGATTTGCTAGGTCTAGGCTTAGTTAGTACGGCTGCGGTCCCCACCGGCGGTGTGGATTACTTGTTGTGATGGGTAATCTGGCAGGGCTACACACCTTGGTGTGTAGTCGGTTACTGGTTACTATGGAGTTTGGAGGATGATTGTTACAGTTTACTTTGGTTGGTTTTAAGCCTTATGATATGGATGTGTTATATTAATTATTCGGTTAGCTGGCCCCGTTTTATGTTTTCAAAACTGTGCTGATCCATTCGGGGATGGTGAGCAGTTCGCTTAGCAGGTGATGATCGTTGATGTAGCTTGCGAGGATTGGACGGCCTGAGTCACACCAGTTGTAGTTTAGTTTCCGCAGAGATAGATGATTGTCACTTTATATTTGTTATCACCTTTTTGAATTTTGAGACATGTAACCTTTACCTTTGAGTTGTAGTTCTTTTCTTTAAAGTTATTTATTTAAACTTGTTTCATTATGGTTACTGTGATGCGTACTACCTCGGAAAACCGAGATGGTAGCATCTTCGTACATTGGGATAGGCCTTGTTAAGGTACCTTGGTGTATGGGGTAGCACCTTCCTTGCCTCCTTTCACGTAACCCTCCCTCGTCTTTCTACCTAGATTGCCGCCACCGCTACCCTTGCAACCACCGACCCAACACACCTAATCTGGTAAAACCTAATTTTCTCAATTTCTAATTTAAGTAACATATATTTAACCTAGAACAAATAAAATTAAAGCACAATTAATGAGTTAAAAGTACTAATTTGATTAATATAAGAGTTTTAGATTCATAATTGAGTAACTTGTTAAGATTTTGATAAGATGAGAAAAATAGTTTTTTTTTTTTTTTTTTCTTTTTTTTTTTTTTTTTTTTTTAGATTTAAGGGCAAGGTAAGGAAATGTTAGGACAAAGAGTCCCTGAATGAGTAAAACTCGTACATGAAAGAACAACTACGAAAACTAATACTCCCTCCGTCCCGACAAAGGACCAATTATTAAATGACAAATGAAACAAATTGAGTGTGACAGATTAAATTGTTCATCGAGTTCATTCTTAAATAGAAATGACAACAATTGACTGAGAGACCCAAAATGGAATAGAACAACAAATGACCAAGACAAAGGGAGTATACTTTATTTGTCTCCACCATTTGTTTACCTTTTCACATCCATTTATAATGAGTATTTAATCAAAGGTAAACAAAAAGTCAAATAGGCTATAATTAAGTTAAATGGAGGGAATATAAGACCCATAGTTACAGATCAACACAAACGCAGAAGTTATGATGCTCATGATAGTCCTACAAAACGCCTTTTAGTCATCCGCTTGTTGCAACAAAGCCGTGCATGCAGACGCAGAGAATATTGAACAAATTTAATTTCATCAACTGCACATTCATTTTCGGCTTACAACACAACCTGATAATGTATCCGTGTATCCGACGGTAATTCAAATAGCAGAAGGTTCAGGCTCAAATTAGAGACGCAATGAATATAAAAGGAGTCTTTAAACATCAAATATTACATAATCAATCCACCATGACAAACTTTGTTTAATCTGCTAATATTACCTACTACTCTAAGTACTTTTACAAGTCCTGCTATCATCTTTCCCCCACATCAGTTCCAATAGTTTGTCCCTAACTGCAGAATACTTCGATACATCAGAAGTCAGCTCGTTTCCCTGGGCAGCTAACTATACATATCTGCAAAATATAAGCAAGAATTTTGTAAGAGCGCTCACAATAGTAAGTTCTCAAACAAAAAAGATGATTTGAACGACTAATGTACTTGTTAGTTGTTACCCGTGTTGTATGGTTCAGTGCTCTATTCAATTCGAGGAACAGGTTCAACTTCATAGAACACTACTCGGTAAAATATATAGAACCTAGGTAATGAAGTTCATGAACGAACTCCAAACCATGCAATAGTGCTACACGCAGTCAAAATAAGGTGTGTTTGGGTATGTGAAGGAAATGAATAGGGAGAATGGAGTAAGGAGCTTGCCATGCAAATCTTGCCGAGTCTACGTTGAAGGGATTTTAACTTGGCTTGGAGGAGGGCGAATGGATGAATCACTCCATTTGCCTACCCCTACATCTCCCACCATGGATATTTGCTAACCAAACAAGGATCTCCCTTTCTCACACTCCTTCCCCACCCTTCACCTCCAAAGGAGTCCATCCAAAAAAAACGAATTGTCCTTCAAAGTTTTCTACCCCGTAGTAGTTAACTATATCCTCAAAAGACTTTGGCTCACATATTCAGGTTGAAATAACCTCAGATATGTACGGCGATAAAAAAATATAAGGTACACCTAGTGCACCACCTCATAGTATACTCTAGCAAATGGTAAAACTCAAACAATGTATGTCCATAACTTTCCAGGCATAAAGAAACAGAATCGAAAGACAAAAATATGTTTTGTTAGCTAGGTGTAAAATGACATGGGACAGCCTGTACCTAAGAAGTTTTCGTATGGAGTGTTGAGACATACTTGCACCATGCAACAACAAAGCATCAGTTTCATGAACAGTTGTGTAAATCACTCAACGGAAGAATAACACACAATGAGAATGGAACATAGTAAACGACCAGAATTTGGGGTGGGCAGGAAATACGAATGCTTTACCACCAAAAACTTGAAACACACAAACCTATTAGTATAAATTTTCATGTAAACAAACTGAAGAAAGTGCACGTCATTGCAGTTTACATTCATAAAGTTAACATACACCGAATATATCTATGGTATTAACACAAAGTCCAAACCATAACAAGAAGGAATTCTCATAAGATGAGACAAAAGTGTACAACGACATTAACAAGCGACAGCAAAACCACACCCACACTTCAAGACACAATCCAGGAAAACAATAACTTGACACTATATTAGAAAATGAACTCCCTTGGTCCGACAAGACTGACTGACCCAGGTTAGTTTCATACGCTGCAATCAAACATTCTAGATGTAGTAATTTTTCCATTTAATCATCGTATCTCAACAACCAAAGGAAGATATCTAGATTCAAATATTGGTTTCATAATAAATGGTTGTAGCAACCTAATAGGAACCGAGTCTACCAAAGGAGTTTAGATGAACGGGTAAAAACTCTGGCACAAACTCCAAAAGTCTGCAGTTTGCTATGCTGAGCTAGGCTTTTCAAAAAATATGATGAGAATGAAAAGAGAAGAGGTGATTGAGCTTAAATCCTGCCATCAGGTTAATGATTCTTCTCTCTCAATCACAGCCTCACAGTTTAGGGCGCATAATTACTGAGGCTCTCTTAGGAATCAAAGACAGAGCTAGAGTTACCTTGATAAAAATACACATAATTCAGAAATTAAAAAGTTAAAATTTAGTTAATGGTTTGCAAATTAATTTTTCTTTTTCGAACTTCTTTAAAAAAAAAAAGGAAACTGCACGGAGAGCAACAAAATATAATCACAAGTTAATAATTATATTAGTTTCAAAAGTTGCAAAATGTACACTTGGAGTAGACAATAATTCAAGTTTCAAGGAAAAATAAATTTGAATGCCAGATTCAGATAGCTTACAGAACATTCACAAAAGACCCAACAATGTCTCCACCACAATACTCCATAATACATAAGCTCAAACTACCATTAGCAAACCTTCAAAACTCTAGCAAATGCATATTTCAAAATGGCGTCTAATGATTAAGAACAGGAAAATGGATAAAAAAATTATTTCTAATTCTTCCTTAAAATAAGAACTAGAAAAACATTTCAGAAAGGAGCTAGCAAATATTAATATGCAAAACATGGATAAGCTTCAACAGTGAATAACACCAACAAATACAAATTCACCACAGAAACCCTCATAGCCATCCATAAGTACAGCAAAAGGTGACCAACTGACAAGCGCAAAAAGGCAAAATTTTGGGGGATAAATACAAAGCAGCGTGACAATGGATGCACAACCTTCCTTTTAGAAACAAATTGGATGCTGTAAAGACTTGAAGTGCCATAATGTTTATAAACTCAATACGTACACGTGCACAACAGCAGAAGAGCAAGGAATTGGAGCTACTTCAGTTCCCTCTGCCTTGTCTTTTAAAGCCAATGTACAGAATAACTTGTGCCATTGTCATTCCACAGACCAAATTGTGAACATAACATTTGTACTGAACACACAATAATGAACTATAAGAACAGCGAAAAGTGACCAAGTGAGGAGCCCGCCAAAGGCAAAATATTGGGGGATCAATATGATTCCAGCGTCATAACAGACGCAAAATATTGCCGATAAGATGCTCAGGTCATTCAGCAGACATATAATTTCATGAAAGACGAAGTGCACGAAAAATGCAAACTGATGCAACAGTTACCAAACTACTTTTTCAATCCCATAATAAATTAATAATTACAATCAGACACTAAGGAGAAGGGAAGTGGAATAGTGCACTCCTTCACAAGCATCTAGGGTGAGGATCATGTGAAAGAGTGCACTCTTTCACAAGCAACTAGCAATCTCATGAAAACTACCCCCCTTCATTAGTCACTTCTAGATGTTCATGAACAAAAAATATCGAAGGAACCCAATCACTGCATCCTCTTCAAGTGCACGGAGTTACAAGGAGACCTACTTTAAAAAGGCTAAATTTTTAATTACTAATTAAGTATTTCTACTTGCAACATCAAAAAACAAAATACCAATATATACGTAGCAACAAACCATATCATCTATAATGAAATTCACCCAAACTACATAGACCGTATACCTTATGTTACCTCGTGTACCTCTATCCTACACTCAACACTCGAATATGAGTATTATAACATCTCCAAAATTCATCTCTAGCAACAAACAGGGAGATTTGTCAAAATTAAACCGAGTCATATACCTAGACATATACACATGTCCTACACTTTAAATCGAATCAGTAATCTAACATAGCAAATAGCAACAACATCAACAGACTTTCCACCCAATCAACACAAAAAAAACCACATATCCAACGACATTAATTAAATTCTTCTAAAATTATAGAGCAATAAGAACGACAATAACAGAAGGGCAATTCAATGCGAAAAGAGGTAGTAGAGGAAGAGAGCGTCACCATCGGAGTTAGATCGCTTAGCGTGCTTAATCTTCTCCAACTGAACCTGCATCTCAACAAGCATCTGCATCCTTTGACACTCCAACTCTTTAGCAAACTGCATCCTTTGTTTCTCCAACTCAATCAACTGCCTTTGTTTCTCTTTCTCAACCCTAGCATAGACTTCCCCAAATTTCTCAATCACCCTTGCCAATTTCCTTATTCCATCCCCCTCTCTCTCCTCCGCCTCCTCATCAGCACCCTCTCCTTCCTCCTCATCCTCCTCCTCCTCGGCCGCTGCCGCCTCTTCCTCCTCGCTCTCCTCCTCCCTCGCCGCTGCTGCAGCCACCGCGGCATAATTCCTCCTAAAATACTCCTCCTGCTGCTGCACCGGCGTCACCGCAGGCCTCTTCTGAGGCAACACCGGCGTCCTCATACTCATACTCATCATATTCATACCGCCACCGCCTAAAGCGCTGGCGTTGTTGCGCGCGAGGTGGTGGATCGGAACACCAAGCGGCGGAGACAACGAGGGAGATTGCGAAGGCGAAGCCGAAACCTTCTTAACAACAGCATTAACATTACCAATAAGGTGATCTAAAGGCTCGAAAAAAGGCCATGGAGATTTGTAAGTTCCACTGTTATCCAAAACCCTAGCCTTCTCAATCTTATACTTCTTCTTCAAAGTATCGATCCGATTCTTACACTGAACATCGGTACGACGAGCTTTCTTGATATGACCATGGCGGGCGTTGACGGTATCAGCGACTTCCTGCCATTGTTTCTGCCTGAGATTACCGCGATTGAGATCTAAGTAACGCTGGCCCCAAGCCTCGATAAGGGTGAAAGTAGCGTCTTCGCTCCAACAATCCTCACGCGCCGGCATAGCGCGTGGGACGGAGGGAGGGGAGATGAAGTGCGTCGGCGGTGGGGTAGAGGAATTGGAAGGGATTAATTCGCCCATATTTTGATCGGAGAATATTTAGGGATTTTTAGAGATGAATAAAGTGCCGGCGGTGAGAAGGAATGAAAAAAGAAGGAAGAGAAAAGGTGAGGGGAGGGCATGATAAGGGTTAGTTTAGAGGGTGACGTAGCGTGAGATCGCCGGGAGGGTTGGGAAGTCATCGAGATGAGCGCGTGAACCGACGTTACGGGAAAATATTTATGGATTATCTATCGACAACAATTTTTAGGGGGAATGGTCAATTGGCTACACCTATACACTATAGAGGTGTCAATTCATGTGATTATTAGGGGAGATTAGGAACTTAGCTAAAATATTTTCTCCTAATTTTTATGTTACACTTAAAATTTGCGCCTTTCTTCCAAATAAAAACGTTAAAACAGGTCAAATAGCATGTCACTTGTATAAATAATATAAGTTTTTGTTCTAATACTCAAGCATCTTATTTTTGTCTTATCTATGCAAATGTTATGCTATTTGATCCGTCTATGTTTAAGATGTATAATTCCGTTTTAAATAAGAACTAGTATTGGTGTCCGCCTCCGTCTGAGCTACATTTATTTAGCATTAAAATTTATGTTCATTCAATTAAATAAAACTACACTAAAGTTGCATAACTCAT
>VHZZ01000496.1:159082-175064 GCA_009801015.1 Silene noctiflora | reverse complement strand
TTGACTATGAAGTATAACTTTCCCTCATTTATTCTTTAATATGAGATTTAAATATGTGATCAATATGATCGACAATTTGTGATCGCATTATTGTCAGGGACACTTTTCTCCAACACTTTCGAGGCATTGTATGGGAGGAAGTGTAGGAGCCTGGTGTGCTGGGATGATAGAGCAGATGTAGTGGTTTTGGGTCCCGAGATGATTCAGGAGTTGGTGGAGCAGGTAAAGATAATTCGCCAGAAGATGAGAGCTGTGCAGGATCGACAGAAGATTTATGTAGATCTGAAGAGGAGCAATATCACCTTTGAGAAGGGAGAGAAGGTCTTGCTGAAGGTATCTCCTATGAAAGGAGTTATGCGGTTTGGTAAAAGAGGGAAGCTTAGCCAGAAGTTTATTGGGCCCTTTGAGATCTTGGATAGAGTTGGAGAGGTGGCATATCGATTAGCATTACGACCAGCGTTGGCCAGAGTCCATAATGTGTTYCACGTTTCCCAGTTAAGACGRTATGTGASCGATCCTACCCATGTGCTTGATCATGAGGCTATCGAGGTTGATGAGCARTTGTCCTACGAGGAGGTGCCTAAGGAAATCCTCGACCGCAAGGTRAGGAAAACCAGGAGCGGTGAGACAGCCTTGGTAAAAGTGTTATGGACAAATCATAACGTCGAGGAAGCAACCTGGGAAACGGAGGTCTCGATGAAGGAAAGATATTCCTAGTTGCTTGTTTAAGGTAAGTTCTGTGGACATAACTTTCTTGTTATGAGGGTAGAATGTGATACTTCATGTTTCTTTTCGTCTTTAAGTTCATCTTTATGCATACTTTTAGCTACTTATAATATTTGGGTATGGAGTATGCGTGAGCGAACTTCGGGACGAAGTTCATTTTAAGGAGGGAAGACTGTAAGACTCCGTATTTTTTTTATAGTTCGTATAATGATAGTTATAATAATAATGTGTTATAATAATAATTATAATAATAAATTATAATAATATTTATAATAATAATAACAATATTGATCGTTATCGTAAAATACGTTAGTTACTAAAATAAATTAATATGATACGTTAATAAATCGATGCTTAGATTTCGTAATTACGAGATTTGAATGTGTTAATTCGATGCACCTCGTTTTCCCTCGACACCTAAGATCGATGCACCTTGTAATCAACAAAGCATAAGAATCATTCAAACCTCACCAACTTTCCCTTCTTATTCGATGAATTTGCATAGACCTTTCACTAAAAACATTCTGACTTTCCCTCACACACACACGCCTATGAACATCCTTCTTCGTCTGAGTTTCCAAGGCAAGCAGCGTGCCATTATCGTCTTCAACCTCGGGTAAGTATTACCTCTGCAACTCTTTTCTTTTCTCCTTGTTGACAACGCATCTTTAGAGCCTCGACCACCCTTACTCCTCCATGGGCTAGAGGGGATGCCAGGGATTAGGATTGGACCCAGTTGGACCCTTAGTGGTGGTTCGGTTGGTGGTTAGAGCGGTGTTCGAGGGACAAGTCAGAGGCGTTTTCTGGGTACGAACAAGGAAAAAAAAACAAGGGACTTGGCTTGGGGGACTGGTGCAACCTTTCGACCCGACCCGTGCTTATCTGGACCTAGGACCTCACTAGGGTGGACTCTGGGTTAAGGACGACCACCATGATGGTCGTGGGGTGGTTAGAAATAGTGTGCGGTGTGCGTGACTTTGGGGAAACGGTAAAACAGAGGRGGGGGGGGGGGGGGGGGGGTCACGGGCTTTAGAAGTCGGATTTTTAGAGACGGTTTTGGGGCTGTGGGGTGGTTGACGGCAGAACGGAGACCATCGTGGGTACACCCGTGGTCAGAGGAGTTCTGTGGTAGTGGCTAGGTGAGGTGGTCCTGGGTGAAGAAAGAGAATTTGGGCTATCTCCATGGCGGGGTTGCGTTGAGTCTGGGTTGGTTATGGTGGTGCTGTAGTGCTGGTGAGGGTACGAGTGGTGGCAGGATGGTGGCTAGTCGAAGGTGGGGTTGTCGGAACCACCACAGGCCGACGGTGCTAGTGGTGGTGGCAGGTGGCAGCAAGGGCGATGATGAATGAAAGGGCGAGCGTTGGAGTATGTTTAAAGGGTGTGCAGGGTGGCTGAGTTGGATCCGAGTGTGGGTTGGTCCAGACCCGTGGGGAGCTCGGGTCAGGTTAGAGGAATTGGGTCATTCCTTGATTGGCCCAGTTTAGGGTATGGAGTTGGGCGAGATTTGGGCCGTTGGTGTGGGGGCTCGGGTAGTAAGGGTGTTGGGGACCCGTTTCAGAGACAGGTCAGACCAGGGGGTGTTGGGCCATTTCTGAGCTAGCCCAATTAGAGTGAGGTGTTGGCTGGATGCTGAGGGGTGATATGGGCTGTGTTTGAGTTGGGCCTAAATTAGTTGGGTCTTTGGGAGTGAATTAGTTGTTGTAGTTAGGATCGTAATAGGCTTCTATACTCGTTTTCGTAAATCACTCCCATAAACCGTGATAATGTTACAATAATAATATTAGTAATCATAATAATAAATAAATTTTATTTTAATAATGGGTATGTAATGATAATTAATTAGACGGTAATAATAATAGTTACGGGCAAGTAGTTAATAATGTACATTTTTTTCTAGTTGACGGATTCGAAGTGGAACATTTCTGAGCCTTGCTACTTATACTGTTGAGACTTGCCCTACGAGGTAGGATGATCAATCTGTTGTCCCCTATATTTGTTCAGTTCTGGATGCTATGTTTTGATGAATGCATTGTTATGTGGATTGTGGCATGGATTGAATTGTGAATTATCATTATATTCGTAAGCATGAATTATGCCCTTGATACTGGTTTGAGTTATGTTTGAGCACGAATTAATTATGCATTCATGAGCATGGCATAAGCATATTAGGTTGGATATCAGTTGGATATCRGATGGATATCAGTGTTGTGATTTAAAGGCCCGGGCTGGTTCTGCAGACCTGTCTCCGGATAACCTCARCTGTTATGCTGGTTTCTCGATATTGATCGAGGTATACCCGGCCAGGGATTGGCGGGTGGGAGTTTCGGGTTGATGAGCTCAGTAGAAGGCCATGTCATCTGCATTTATCATTCATTTGCATATTTATTTACTGCGTTTGATTACCCTACTCAACCGCGAGGTTGACCGTGTATTCGTTGACACCTGTGATGATCCGTAATGGCGAGCAGATTTGACAGGTAACCGAATTTAGGTGGGAGCTTGGAATGGCGTGAGGACATGGATGAACCGATCTAGATTGGATCACACATTAGATATATATATATATATATATATATATATTGTAATATCTTTCTTTCCGCAGTTATGTATTGGGTTTCTTTTGTAAACACTTACTTAAATTTAATTATATCCCGTGTTTCATTATGTTGGTTATCTACTACCTCAGTTAATCCGGGATGGTAACATGCTTAGTTATCTGAGGTGTCCTAGATCAGCCTCTTGGATAAATGGGTGTGTTACGTCATGTTTCCCCAATTGATGATCACGTGACTGTAGATACCTCGTTTCTGCACCCTTCGCCAAACACCCGATCATGATTGGATCGAATGGTTAATATACGAAGCTTTTTTATGACATTCTACTAATTTGACGTCAAACGATTGCCTAAATAGTCATGTCAACCCCTTCACTATCATCTACGCGATCGTTTTGGCAGTAATTAGAGTACATTTGGAGTCCTGGTCAAAAACCATCTTTATTTTCAGAAACCGTCATCATTTTCTCAAAAACCGTCTCAAATATGAGTCGAGATATTATTAAGAATCCTAGAATATCTCAAATATTCTTAAGATTTCGAAAATATCTCATTTTAACGAAATAAGAAAAACAAATCCTTTCCAAACTCTAAAAACGCGGAAATCTTCGTCGCTGAAGGAGAAACATCTCTAGGAAAGGGCGCTCAACCTGCTGCACCTCTTCCTGGGCTTGTTTCCTGCAACATCCAGATCTTCTTGGATTTCCTTCCGTATTCCGATCCTTCCAAAACTCTCACCTCGTGATTAGTATAAATAGAGGCCTCCGCCTCACATATTTTTCACGCGAGTGTCCGCCCCTTCTCTTCCCGCTTTGCATTCTAAGACCACGTGCTATTGCTACGACGCATACGTGCTTGAGCATTCTCAACCACTTAAGCCTATATCATTCTAGGTACCAGTCACATTTTGCATAGACCTACCAATTTGACCACTACACCTTAATCAATCTTAATCAATCATTTTTCTAAATCCTTTTTTACGGCATCTTCATTATATTCTTCGAATTAAGTTGTTTTTCGCTTCGCAAACATGTAAGTCCGAGGGTGTAAATCCCAATTCATACTTTATTTTCTGTATTTATTATTATGTAAGAGTCTATGTCACAAACACGTCATTAATCACTTTCAAAATCGCCGTTTTTAAACCTTTTTTGGACGGATCAGCAAGGAAAGACCGTCGAGCAGAAACGCAACAGCAGTTGCGCCTTCTAGAATAGTTGCAACATCTGTTGCGCCTCTTCCAGGGGCTGCTTATCTACTGCTGCTGTTCTTCTTCTTCTTCCTCGAGTACCAATTATTTCGTCCTTTTTCGCTTTAATTCGTTTTCTTTTATAAATTCCAGTTTCCAATTTGTTTTAAATTATCTTTTGACTTAAAGCCTTTATAATCTAATATTGTGGGTTTTTGTCATCTTTTCAATCCCGGATCTTTGATGATTCGATTTTTACATATCAAACTATTAAAATTCGACTTTGATACATGCTTTTCTGCTTTATGACGATCTTTCATATGTATGTAATCTATTCAATCACTTCAATCTCGAGTCTAGAATCAATTAATACATCTTTAAATCAACCAATGAAAATAAACAAAACGCGAGTTTGACTTTCACAGTCAGAATCCAACTCGAGAATAGTGATGCGCCACTCCAGAGGGCGCAACACGTGCTGCGCCTCTCGAGAGGGCGCAACACGTGCTGCGCCTGTTCTAGGCTGGCTTCTGCCTCTGAACTCATCTCGTTCTGACGTAGCTATTCTAATTAATTTATAATTAACTATTATTCGTATTATCACCTTCTCTTTCATGTTTGATATTTTATTTCTTTTATTTTATTCCTTTTTCTAAACCTTTTGACGTATTTATGGCATAGATTCATTGTTCTTTGTAATGTAATTTATTTTCTTTTTCTTACCTTTCTTGTCATATGCATATAAATGAATGTAAAATATACATTTTGACATAATTGCTTGCTAACTTTATATTTTAACCGACATATTTTACTTCACATGTTAGGATTTAATCTATTAATTATTGCATTGCATGCATATAACTAATGGCATATTAAATATAAATAGCATTTCCTTATCATTAGTAAAGGCCGCTATCGAGGCGGGCGGGATTAAGTGTTCTAGTATGAGCTTCCTAATAAGTACCCCTTACTCAGATATCTGTGAACACCAGTGTTTATCGGCATCGCGAGAGTCATTCTAGACATGGAATGCTAAGGCTGGCGAATTTCTTAGTGTTCATGTCAATACTTTGTGTCTTGGCATGATATGAAGTATTTGAACGGATCCAATTATCCACAAAAATTGGTGGCGACTCCACAAATGAAGGATTGTTCAAAACATTCATCGGTTGGAATGCCTTTAAAATCGGTAACGGCTCATGACGTGCTTTGTCAACACAAAGTTCCGTGGGAGAAGTACCGCCGCCTCAAACACTACCAACGCGTGGGTACGCGCGCCGCGGGTGGTCTATGTCCACAGTTTGGCGATTCCTCTGGGGATGATACACTTAGACTAAGTCAAATGTTACCTAGGGTGAAACTTGAACAAGGTTGGGGATAGTTTATATGAGAGATTCATTAGTTTTCATTACTCGACCTTCTTATATCGTTTCAGTCAGCCTTCCTAGGCGCTTAACCAAACCAATCCGACCAATTGTCTCGTCTCGATAGTGCAAATTCTTATTTGTCCCTAGTAGATGGATAGCAATTGACATCAATCACATCACGATGCTTACTAATGTTTCTATCAAGAGCTTTCACTACTCGACGAAATGGAACTAGAAACCGGCCTTAATCATGTTTGGTCTGGACCTCTCCACAGACCAGGGTTTCATAGCTTGGTGTGGTAACCCACCCTTCTAAACCAAAACATTTAAAAGCACTCAACATACCATTTTACAAACAAAACCTGCATGTATGCTTATGTCTTGTACGTGATCACCTTTTTACAAACAAAACAATGACGAATTTTCCAAAAAAATTTGTAAATCTTTAAAATGTAAATCTTTAAAATGGCCTAAATACTTAACTGAGTCAAATCAAGTCTTTTGAGACTCCAAGTACAAATCGAGTCAGCACGCCTATTGACCACACACGTTTCAATGGGCATCACATTTTCAAAGTCCTTCTCTTTAAAAATGATCACTTACACGACACGAGTCAATCCTCTTTCGAGTCGTCTTTTGTTTTGAGTCATGGGTAAGTATGTTTCGGTCAGAGCTTGATTCGCCATCGGTTTCCATCTCAGTTCAAGATGTCCCAAGACGGTGAAGATCGCGAAAGTGTCAATGGTCACCCTAATCCCGATCCTGGTATAAATGAAATCTTGGCTGACCTTATTCGTCTTCAAGCTAGCCAGGATGTTGCCTATGCTCGTTTATAAACCATCAAAAACCGCTTTGTCACAATAGAAGCCCGACTTCCTCCTTCTGAAGGACCTATATCCCAAGAAAAACCTAAGGGAACACCCGAGCCAAAGGATACTCCCAAAAATGATACTCCTGTATCTACTGAAGCAGAAAAGCGTCTTCACTATCTGGAAGAGCAACTCATGTACCTCAAGGGAGACGACATCTACAGGGAAAACAGCCAAGCCTATGAGGCAGTAAGCACCCAATTGCCTACTAACTTCAACATGACTGATATTCCAAGATTCAAAGGGCATGATAGTCCCCTAAATCACATTCGAGCCTTCAAAGACTCCATGTCTATCAAGGGCATCAAACCTGAGATGTTCTTAAAGATCTTTTCTTCATCTCTTGATACGATTCCCAATCAATGGTTCTATTCTATGGACCCAAAGAAGATCGCAACTTGGGACGATGTTGCGATTGAATTCACCAAATATGACACAGATAATGCTGATATTCAGGTTAATATGCCCACTCTAGAAGTATTAACCCACAATGAAAAGGAAGGTTTCACCGACTTCCTATCTAGGTGGAGGAAGACTAGCACACAACTCGTCGATCGCCCAGATGAAGCCACTATTGTGGAGAAGTTCGTGGACAATCTAAAGGCCATATATACAAATCACTTAAGATACCAAAACATCAAATCCTTCAAAGATTTAACTATTTTGGATATAAGAATTGAAGATGATATTCGCAAAGGACTTTTGTCCAAGACTATAGGACGCGGATATCAAGGCTCAACATCAACTGAAAATCGTTCTTACGTTTCCAACAGTAAGAGTGATGAAGTAAATCTTGTAGAACCCTCCAAAAGAACTATCCTACCCAGAAAGTTCACTGACATTGGGGATACTTAATCCAATGCACTCAAAAGGCTAGTCAAGCTAGGAAAATTGCAATCCATTGGACCTAAGCCAGACCCAGAAAAAAAGTCAGTGTCGTGGGACATTAATGCCTATTGTGAATATCACAGAGGTAGGGGACATGACACAGAAAGCTGTTTAAAGCTAAAGCATGTTATTCAAGACATGATTGAGGATGGTCGATTACCTATTCCCCCTGCAAGCCAACCCAATCATACCCAAAATTCTCTTGGATTTTTGGTAATTTCAGATGAGGAATCCACTTTGGATTTATCACATCTTATCTACCCTCCGGAAGACGAAATCACTGCAATAGGCGAGGAACCATACTTTATAACTGCACCTACCATTTCCGACATCATCGCATGGGTGAAAAGTGTGAGTAAGAAAGTCATAGACTTAGAGGACGTAGTCTCCCAACTTAGAGGATCCTACACTACGAATCACAGAGAAAAGGCCACGCAAATGTTCACTACCCTCTCAAAGGAATCCAAAATACCGGAAGTTATCACAATAGTTAACGAGCTAGTCCAGAAAATCACTTATTTAGAAGGTGAAATCACACGATTAAGGAGAACAAAACCATCAATGGTGAATGGGCAGATGATGATAAAGATGTTTGTCTTGCTGAACATCCCCTCCTCAAGACCTTAAACCATGATATCGATCACCTCACTCGGTCAGGTCGCCCATATCAAAATATCACTCTAGGGCAAACAAATGGCACTGGTTCTACAGGCAATCCTACTCAAACTGAAATGGATGACACTTCGGCTACTGATTCATTAATAAAAAGTTACAAAGAACCAAGGCTGATCTTTCAGTCTGGTAACTAATATCTAGCTCATTCCCACATCGCCAAGCTTTGCGACAAGCCTTGGCTAAGCTAAATATACCATCTGATTCTACCCCAAATTATGTGGTCAACCTAGTCCTCCGGGACTCAGTTGAGCTAAGTAACCCAGTTACTTTTTCAGACGAAGACCTACCTCTATTTGTTTTCAACCATAATCTAGCCTTGAACATCACCATCACATGCCTCAAGAACATCATACCAATAACTTTGGTTGATGACGGTTCTGTAGTTAATGTCATACCACTCAAAACCGCGCATAAGCTAGGCATGGGAAAGTCAGATTGGATCCCAACCAATCAAGGTGTTTGTGCATACGACAGGACACCTCGTAAAGTAATGGGTCTCGTTGATGTTACCATAACCACTGGGCTAGTCGAAGTAAAGGTCTATTTCCAAATTGTGGACATCGAGGAATCATTCAAAATATTACTGAGGAGACCTTGGATCCACGCTTGCAAAGCAGTGACATCCACCCTTCCAAAAGATCAATATTCCTTTAGATGGTCAAGTAGTGACGATCACTTCATCTCCAATCAAGGCTATCATTGAGAGGGTATCAAATAACAAGGTCGTCTCTGACCCAATACACAAGTTGGGAGGATTCCAAGTCGTCAATCTAGTAGAGAGCAAGCTTGCCCCACTATACTTCAATCCTCACTCCACCCTAGTGGTCAACCACATACTCAAATCCCATGGATACTTCCCAGGAATGCCTTTAAACCCCATTAGGAAGAATACCTTCGCACCTTACAAAGAAGGTAACTCTCAGAGGATACCCTTAGGATTCAGGTAAAAACCCACTATCGAAGAATCCTTGAGATGCTCGCCTAGCTCAATGCTCGAAACCATAAAGGTGTCCAGCTGCGACCATACCATGTCACATTTAATGGATACTTAGTCAGAGAGGGAGAACATGAATCTTTTCATGACTTTCCCGAACCATTGGTACTTGAAGGCAACAGGTTATCTAGGATAGAATCTTTCACGATTGTTACTTCATTACCCAGGAAACGGTTCCTAATGTTAAAATCCCTGCAAAACCACGTCTCGATAGTCAAGCTGTCAGTCTCTTATTCGGGGAAGATCGATTCGTAAGGGCATGCCAGGTTGAAATTATTACCATGATACTACAGGATGACCATTTTGACCCCACAACTTAAATCACAGATGCAGACCCAGCGAAAATGCAAATAGGATGGAGAAAGTCGATCAAGTGGACTAATAACCAAGGAAGGCTCCTCAAGTTCACCAAAGGCGAGGGAGAGATGTTCGAAGAGGAACCAGAAGACGATGAATTCCAATCTGAGTCGGAGTTATAATCAGAGTCTAAGTCTAAGTCCAGAGAAGTTGTCAAAGAGTCTCCCCCTGCTGCTATCAACACCACTCCCTTTATTTCTCCTAATTTAGCATTGAGTAACAGTAGCTTCGGGGCCTATCCAAGCAACTGTCCCTCATTTGCCACTGACCAATAATCAGTAGGCTTCTTTGTTTCAGTTATTTTCAAATTTTAGTATAAATAAATCAGATTCTTCATTTTTCCTTGTGTTTTTATGATTGCAATTCTGTTTCTGACGATACTGAGAATGATCCTAACCCATACTCATTTGACTTGCCACCTTATTTAATAAAAGAAATCTCAGAAGAGGAACAGAGGGCATTGGTTATGGAAGATACCAAACCAATTGATGTGGGGACAGACCTTGAACCTAAAGAAGTTAGGATATAGACTACCTTAGACTCAGCCGAAAGGGCTCTTTTCGTCGATCTTCTACATGAGTTCAAAGATGTTTTCGCTTGGTCCTACAAAGAAATGCCAGGGATAAACAAGAATATTGCCGAACATCGTATCCCGATTAAACTTGGTTTCAAACCAGTTCAACAAAAGCTCCACAGAATGAGGACAAAATGGGGTCATAAGATCAAAGAAGAAGTAGACAAGCAATTCAAAACCGGGTTCATCAAAGTTTCCAAGTATTCTCACTGGGTGGCTAACATAGTCCTCGTACCTAAACAGGATGGGCGAATACGGGTTTTGTTGACGTTAGAGATCTGAGCAAAGCCAGTCCAAAAGACGACTTTCCAGAGTCGGAGTCTAAGTCTAAGTATAGAGAAGTTGTCAAAGAGTCTCCCTCTGCTGTTGTCAATCCCACTCTATTTATTTCTCCTAGTTTAGCATTGAGTAACAATAGCTTCAAGCCTATCCAAGCAAATAACCCTCCTTTGCCACTGACCAATGATCAGTTGGCTTCTTTGTTTAAGTTATTTTCAAAGTTTAATATGAATAAATCAGATTATGCTTTCTCCTTGTGTTTTTATGATTGCAGTTATGTTTGTGACGATACTTAAAATGATCCTGACCCAGACTCATTCGACTGGCCACTCTATTTAATAAAAGAAATTTCGGAAGAGGAACAAGGGGCACCAGTTATAGAATATACCGAACCAATTGATGTGGGGACAGACCTTTAACCTAAAGAACTTAGGATAGGGACCATTTTAGACTTAGCTGAAAGGGCTATTTCCGTCGATCTTCTACACTAGTTCAAAGATATTTTTGCTTGGTCCTACAAAGACATGCTAGGGATAGACAAGGATATTGCCGAACATCGTATCCCGATTAAACTAGGTTTCAAACCCGTTTAAAAAAAGCTCCGCAGAATGAGGACAGAATGGGGTGTTAAGATCAAAGAAGAAGTAGACAAGCAAATCAAAGCCGGTTTCATCAAAGTTTCCGAGTATTCTGACTGGGTGGAAAACATAGTACCCGTACCCAAAGAGGATGGGCGAATACGGGTTTTTGTTGACGTTAGAGATCCGAGCAAAGCCAGTCCAAAACACGACTTTCCAGAGTCGGAGTTAGAGTCGGAGATCAAGTCTAAGTCTAGAGAAGTTGTCAAAGAGTCTCCATCCTACTGTTATCAACCCCAGTCCATTTATATCACTTAGTTTAACATTGAGTAACAGTAGCTTTAGGCCTATCCAAGCAACTGTCCCTCCTTTGCCATGACCAATGATCAGTTGGTTTTTTTGTTTAAGTTATTTTCAAATTTTAATATGAATAAATCAGATTCTGCTTACTCCTTGTGTTTTTATTATTGCAGTTCTGTTTGTGACGATACTGAGAATGATCCTGACCCAGACTCATTTGACTTTCCACCCTATTTAATATAAGAAATCTCGAAAGAGGAACAAGGGGCACCAGTTATAGAAGATTTTGAACCAATTGATGTGGGGACAGACCTTGAACCTAAAGAACTTAGGATATGGACCACCTTAGACTCAGCTAAAAGGGCTCTTTTCGTCGATCTTGAACACGGGTTCAAAGATGTTTTTGCTTGGTCCTACAAAGACATGTCAGGGATAGACAAGGATATTGCCGAACATCGTATCCCGGTTTAACTAACTTTCAAACCAGTTAAACAAAAGCTCCGCAGAAAGAGGATGGAATGGGGTCATAATATCAACGAAGAAGTAGACTAGCAATTCAAAGTCGGGTTCATCAAAGTTTCCGAGTATTCTGACTGGGTGGCTAACATAGTCCCTGTACCCAAAAAGGATGGGTGAATCCGGGTTTTTGTTGACTTTAGTGATCTTAGCAAAGCCAGTCGAAAAGAGGACTTTTCAGAGTCGGAGTCTAAGTCTAGGTGTAGAGAAGTTGTAAAAGAGTCGCCCCCTGCTGTTATCAACCCCACTTCATTTATTTCTCCTAGTTTAGCATTAAGTAACAGTAGCTTCAGGCCTATCCAAACAACTTTCCCACCTTTTCCACGGACTAATGATCAATTGGCTTTTTTGTTTAAGTTATTTTAAAATTTTAATATGAATAAATCAGATTCTGCTTACACCTTGTGTTTTTATGATTGCAATTCTGTTTGTGACGATACTGAGAATGATCCTGACCCAGACTCATTTGACTTGCCACCTTATTTAATAAAATAAATCTCAGAAGAGGAACAAGGGGCACCAGTTATAGAAGATTTCGAACCAATTGATGTGGGGACAGACCTTGAACCTAAAGAACTTAGGATTGGGACCACCTTGGACTAAGCTGAAAGGGCTCTTTTCATTGATCTTCTACACGAGTTCAAAGATGTTTTCGCTTGGTCCCACAAAGATATGATAGGGATAGACAAGAATGATGCCGAACATCGTATCCCGATTAAACTAGGTTTCAAACCAGATAAACAAAAGCTCCGTAGAGTGAGGAAAAAATGAGGACTTAAGATTAAAGAAGAAGTAGACAAACAATTCTAAGCCGGGTTCATCAAAGTTTCTGAGTATTCTGCCTGGGTGGGTAACATAGTCCCCTTACCCAAAAAGGATGGGCGAATACGAGTTTTTGTTGACGTTAGAGATCTGAGCAAAGCCAGTCTAAAAGACGACTTTCCAGAGTCGGAGTTAGAGTCGGAGTCTAAGTCTAAGTCTAGAGAAATTTTCAAAGAGTGTCCCCCCTGCTGTTGTTAACCCCAATCCATTTATTTCTCCTAGTTTAGCATTGAGTAACAGTATTTTCAAGCCTATCCAAGTAACCGTCCCTCCTTCGCCACTGACCAATGATCAGTTGGCTTCTTTGTTTAAGTTATTTTAAAATTTTAATATGAATAACTCAGATTATGCTTAGTCCTTGTGTTTTTATGATTGCAGTTATATTTGTGACGATTCTTAGAATGATCCTGACCCAGACTTATTTGACTTGCCACCCTATTTAATAAAAGAAATATCGGAAGAGGAACCCGGGGAACCAGTTATAGAAGATACCGAAGCAATTGATGTAGGGACAGAACTTGAACCTAAAGAACTTAGGCTAGGGACCACCTTAGACTCAGGTGAAAGGGCTCGTTTCGTTGATCATGAATACGAGTTCAAAGATGTTTTCGCTTGGTCCTACAAAGACATGCCAAGGATAGAAATTGATATTACCGAACATCGTATCCCGAATTAACTACCTTTCAAACCAGTTAGACAAAAGCTCCGCAGAATGAGGACAGAATGTGGTCATATTATCAAAGAAGAAGTAGACTAGCAATTCACAGCCGTGTTCATCAAAGTTTCCAAATATTCAGATTGAGTGGCTAACAAAGTCCCTGTACCCAAAATGGATGAGCGAATCCGGGTTTTTGTTGACTTTAGAGAATTGAGGAAAGCCAGTCCAAAAGACGACTTTCCCGAGTCGGAGTCTAAGTTTAAGTGTAGAGAAGTTGTCAAAGAGTTTCCCCCTGCTATTACCAACCCCACTCCATTTATTTTTCCTATTTTAGCATTAAGTAACAGTAGCTTCAGGCCTATCCAAGCAATTTTCCCACGTTTTCCACTGACCAATGATCAGTTGGCTTCTTTGTTTAAGTTATTTTCAAATTTTAATATGAATAAATCAAATTCTTCATACTCCTTGTGTTTTTATGATTGCAATTCTGTTTGTGACGATACTGAGAATTATCCTGACCCAGACTCGTTTGACTTGCCACCCTATTTAATAAAATAAATCTCGGAAGAGGAACATGGGGCACCAGTTATTGAAGATACCTAACCAATTGATGTGGGGACAGTCCTTGAACCTAAAGAACTTAGGATAGGCACCACCTTAGACTTAGCAAAGGGATCGTTTCATCGATCTTCTACACGAGTTGAAAGATGTTTTTGCTTGGTCCTACAAAGACATGCTAAGGATAGACACAGATGATGGCGAACATCGTATCCCGATTAAACTAGGTTTCAAGCCAGTAAAACAAAAGCTCCGCAGAATGAGGGCAGAATGGCGTCATAAGATCAAAGAAGAAGTAGACTAGTAAATCAAAGCCAGGTTCATCAAAGTTTTCGAGTATTCTAACTGGGTGGCTAACATAGTCCCCGTAACCAAAAAGGATGGGGAAGTCCGGGTTTTTGTTAACTTTAGAGATCTGAGAAAAGCCAGTCCAAAACGCGACTTTCTAGTGTCGGACTCTAAGTCTAAGTGTGGAGAAGTTGTCAAAGAGCCTCCCCCTTCTATTATCAACCCCACTTCATTTATTTCATCTAGTTTAGCATTGAGTAACAGTAGCTTCAGGCCTATCCAAGCAAATTTCCCTCCTTTGCCACAGACCAATGATCAGTTGGCTTCTTTGTTTAAGTTATTTTCAAATTTTAATATGAATAAATCAGATTCTACTAACTCCTTGTGTTTTTATGATTGCAATTCTGTTTGTAATGATACTGAGAATGATCCTGACCCAAACTCATTTGACTTGCCACTCTATTTAATAAAAGAAATCTCGGAAGAGGAATATGGGCACCAGTAATAGAATATACCTAACCAATTGATGTGGGGACTATCCTTGAACCTAAAGAACTTAGGATATGGACCACCATAGACTTAGGTGAAGGGGCTCTTTTCGTCGATCTTCTACATGGGTTCAAAGATGTTTTCGCTTGGTCCTACATAGACTTATCGGGGATAGACAAGGATATTGCCGAACATCATATCCCGATAAAACTAGGTTTCAAACCAGTTAAACAAAAGCTCCGCAGAATGAGGATAGAATGGGGTCTTAAGATCAAACAAGAAGTAGACAAGCAATTCAAAGCCGGGTTTATCAAAGTTTCCGAGTATTCTGATTGGGTGGCTAACAAAGTCTCCGTACCCAAGAAGGATGGGCGAATACGGGTTTTAGTTGACTTTAGAAATCTGAGCAAAGCCCGTCCAAAAGACAACTTTCCAGAGTCGGAGTCTAAGTCTAAGTGTAGAGAAGTTGTCAAAGAGTCTCCCCCTGCTGTTATCAACCCCACTCCATTTATTTCCCCTAGTTTAGCATTGAGTAACAATAGCTTCAGGCCTATCCAAGCAACTGTACCTCCTTTGCCACTGACCAATGATCTGTTGGCTTCTTTGTTTTAGTTATTTTCAAATTTTAATATGAATTTATCAGATTATTCTTACTCCTTATGTTTTTATGATTGCAATTCTGTTTGTGATGATATTAAGAATGATCCTGACCCAGACTCATTTGACTTGACACCCTATTTAATAAAAGAAATCTCGAAAGAGGAACAGGAGGCACCAGTTATAGAAGATACTCAACCAATTTATGTGAGGATAGACCTTGAACCTAAAGAACCTAGGATAAGGACCACCATAGACTAAACAAAAATGGCTCTTTTCGTCGATATTCTACACGAGTTCAAAGATGTTTTCTCTTGGTCCTACAAAGATATGCCAAGGATAGACAGGGATATTACCGAACATCGTATCCTAATTAAACTAGGTTTCAAACCAGTTAAATAAAAGCTCCGCAGAATGAGGAAAAAATGGGATCTTAAGATAAAAGAAGAAGTAGACAAGCAATTCAAAGCCGGGTTCATGTAAGTTTCTGAGTATTCTGACTAGGTGGCTAACATAGTCCCCGTACCAAAAAAGGATAGGCGAATCCGGGTTTTTGTTGACGATAGATATTTGTGTTGGGGCTGGTGTCCTATACAGTTAGTGTAATAACATTTAAATCTCTAAAAGGATCAAAGGGTATACTTTTGTATTATTATCAGTTGGTCCACGTTTATCAATAACGGTTGGCTTGCTAGATAAGTTTG
>VHZZ01000496.1:140265-150568 GCA_009801015.1 Silene noctiflora | reverse complement strand
AAAATTAGGGTTTTATACGGATATTACCCTTCAATTTGAGTAAAACCAGTCCAAAAGACGACTTTCCAGAGTCGGAGTTAGAGTTGGAGTCTATGTCTAAGTCTACAGAAGTTGTCAAAGAGTCTCCCCATGCTGTTATCAACGCCACTAAATTTATTTCTCCTAGTTTTGCATTGAGTAACAGTAGCTTCAGTCCTATCCAAGCAATTATCCCTCCTTTGCCACTGACCAATGATCAGTTGGCTTCTTTGTTTAAGTTATTTTCAAATTTAAATATGAATTTTGTCAGATTCTGCTTACTCCTTGTGTTTTTATGTTTGCAATTCTGTTTGTGATGATACTGAGAATGATCTTGACCCAGACTCATTTGACTTGCCACCTTATTTAATAAAAGAAATCTCGGAAGAGTAAAAGGGGGCACCTGTTATAGAAGATAGTAAACCAATTTATGTGAGGACAGACATTGAACCTAAAGAACTTAGCATGAGGACCACCTTAGACTCGGGTAAAAGGGCTCCTTTTGTCGATCTTCTACACGAGTTCAAAGATGTTTTCACTTGGTCAAACAAAGATATGCCAAGGATAGACAGGGATATTGCCGAATATCGTATCCCGATTAAACTAGGTTTCAAACCAGTTAAACAAAAGCTCCGCAGAATGAGGACAGAATGAGGTCTTAAGATTAAAGAAGAAGTAGACAAGCAATTCAAAGACGTGTTCATCAAAGTTTCCAAGTATTATGACTGGGTGGCTAAAATAGTCCCCGTACCAAAAAAGGATGGGCGAATCCGGGTTTTTGTTGAGGTTAGATATCTGAGCAAAGCCAGTCTAAAAGTCGACTTTCCAGAGTCGTAGTTAGATTCGGAGTCTAAGTCTAAGTCTATAGAAGTTGTCAAAGAGTCTCCCTCTGCTGTTGTCAACCCCACTCCATTTATTTCTCTTAGTTTAGCATTGAGTAAAAATAGCTTCAAGCCTATCCAAGCAACTAACCCTCCTTTGCCACTGACCAATGATCAGTTGGCTTCTTTGTTTATGTTATTTTCAAAGTTTAATATGAATAAATTAGATTATGCTTACTCCTTATGTTTTTATGATTGCAGTTATGTTTGTGACGATACTTAGAATGATCCTGACACAGACTCATTCGACTTGCCACTCTATTTAATAAAATAAATCTCGGAAGAGGAAAAGGGGGCACCAGTTATAGAAGATATCGAACCAATTGATGTGGGGACAGACCTTTAACCTAAAGAACTTAGGATTGGGACCATTTTAGACTCAGCTAAAAGGGCTATTTCCGTCGATCTTCTACACTAGTTCAAAGATGTTTTCGCTTGGTCCTACTAAGACATGCTAGGGATAGATAATGATATTGCCGAACATCGTATCCCGATTAAACTATGTTTCAAACCAGTTAAAAAAAAGCTCCGCAGAATGAGGACAGAATGGGGTATTAAGATCAAAGTAGAAGTAGACAAGCAAATCAAAGTCGGTTTCATCAAAGTTTCCGAGTATTCTGACTGGGTGGCAAACATAGTTCCCGTACCCAAAGAGGATGGGCGAATACAGGTTTTTGTTGAAGTTAGAGATCCGAGCAAAGCCAGTCCAAAACACGACTTTCCAGAGTCAGAGTTAGAGTCGGAGACCAAGTCTAAGTCTAGAGAAGTTGTCAAAGAGTCTTCAACCTACTGTTATCAACCCCACTCCATTTATTTCTCTTAGTTTAGCATTGAGTAACAGTAGCTTTAGGCCTATCCAAGCAACTGTCCCTCCTTTGCCATGACCAATGGTCAGTGTGCTTTTTTGTTTAAGTTATTTTCAAATTTTAATATGAAAAAATCAGATTCTGCTTATGCCTTGTGTTTTTATGATTGCAGTTCTGTTTGTGACGATACTGAGAATGATCCTGACCCAGACTCATTTGACTTGCCACCCTATTTAATAAAAGAAATCTCGGAAGAGGAACAAGGGGCACCAGTTATAGATGATTTCGAACCAATTGTTGTGGGAACAGACCTTGAACCTAAAGAACTTGGGATAGGGACCAGCTTAGACTCAGGTAAAAGGGCTCTTTTTGTCGATCTTCTACATGAGTTCAAAGATGTTTTCACTTGGTCAAACAAAGATATGCCAAGGATAGACAGGGATATTGCCGAACATCGTATCCCGATTAATCTAGGTTTCAAACTAGTTAAACAAAAGCTCCGCAGAATGAGGACAGAATGAGGTCTTAAGATTAAAGAAGAAGTAGACAAGCAATTCAAACACGGGTTCATAAAAGGTTCCAAGTATTATGACTGGGTGGCTAAAATAGTCCCCGTACCAAAAAAGGATGGGCGAATCCGGGTTTTTGTTGAGGTTAGATATCTGAGCAAAGCCAGTCCAAAAGTCGACTTTCCAGAGTCGGAGTCTAAGTCTAAGTGTAGAGAAGTTGTCAAAGAGTCGCCCCCTGCTGTTATCAACCCCACTCCATTTATTTCTCCTAGTTTAGCATTAAGTAACAGTAGCTTCAGGCCTATCCAAACAACTTTCCCACCTTTTCCACTGACCAATGATCAATTGACTTATTTGTTTATGTTATTTTCAAATTTTAATATGAATAAATCAGATTCTGCTTACTCCTTGTGTTTTTATGATTGCAATTCTATTTGTGACGATACTGAGAATGATCCTGACCTAGACTCATTTGAGTTGCCACCTTATTTAATAAAATAAATATCCGAAGAGGAACTGGGGGCACCGATTATAGAAGATACCTAACCAATTGATGTGGGGACAGTCCTTGAACCTAAAGAACATAGGATATGGACCACCTTGGACTAAGCTGAAAGGGCTCTTTTCATCGATCTTCTACACGAGTTCAAAGATGTTTTCGCTTGGTCCTACAAAGATATGATAGGGATAGACAAGAATGATGCCGAACATCGTATCCCGATTAAACTAGGTTTCAAACCAGTTAAACAAAAGCTCCACAGAATGAGGACAAAATGAGGACTTAAGATCAAAGAAGAAGTAGACAAGAAATTCTAAGCCGGGTTTATCAAAGTTTATGAGTATTCTGACTGGGTGGCTAACATAGTCCCCGTACCCAAAAAGAATGAGCGAATACGAGTTTTTGTTGACGTTAGAGATCTGAGCATAGCCAGTCTAAAAGACGACTTTCCAGAGTCGGAGTTAAGAGTCGGAGTCTAAGTCTAAATCTAGAGAAGTTTTCAAAGAGTCTCCCCCTGCTGTTGTTAACCCCACTCCATTTATTTCTCCTAGTTTAGAATTGAGTAACAGTATCTTCAAGCCTATCCAACAAACTGTCCCTCCTTTGCCACTGACCAATGATCAGTTGGCTTGTTTATTTAAGTTATTTTCAAATTTTAATATGAACAACCCAGATTCTGCTTACTCCTTGTGTTTTTATGATTGCAGTTATATTTGTGATGATACGTAGAATGCTCCTGACCCAGACTCATTTGACTTGCCACCCTATTTAATAAAAGAAATATCGGAAGAGGAACACGGGGCCCTAGTTATAGAAGACACCGAAGCAATTGATGTAGGGACAGACCTTGAACCTAAATAACTTAGGCTAGGGACCACCTTAGACTCAGGTGAAAGGGCTCGTTTTGTCGATCTTGAATACGAGTTCAAAGATTGTTTTCACTTGGTCCTACAAAGACATGCAAAGGATAGAGAAGGATATTGCCAAACATCGAATTAACTACCTTTCAAACCAGTTAGACAAAAGCTCCGCAGAATGAGGACAAAATGGGGTCATGATATCAAATAAGAAGTAGACTAGCAATTCAAAGCCGTGTTCATCAAAGTTTCCAAATATTCTGACTGAGTGGCTAACATAGTCCCTGTACCCAAAAAGGATGAGCGAATCCGGGTTTTTGTTGACTTTAGAGAATTGAGGAAAGCCAGTCCAAAAGACGACTTTCCCGAGTCGGAGTCTAAGTTTAAGTGTGGAGAAGTTGTCAAAGAGTTTCCCCCTGCTGTTACCAACCCCACTCCATTTATTTTTCTTAGTTTAGCATTAAGTAACAGTAGCTTCAGGCCTATCCATGCAACTTTCCCACGTTTGCCACTGACCAATGATCAGTTGGCTTCTTTGTTTAAGTTATTTTCAAATTTTAATATGAATAAATCAGATTCTGCATACTCCTTGTGTTTTTATGATTGCAATTCTGTTTGTGACGATACTGAGAATTATCCTGACCCAGGCTCATTTGACTTGCCACCCTATTTAATAAAATAAATCTCGGAAAAGGAACATGGGGCACCAGTTATTGAAGATACCTAACCAATTGATGTGGGGATAGTCCTTGAACCTAAAGAACTTAGGGTAGGCACCACCTTAGACTTAGCTGAAAGGGATCTTTTCATTGATCTTCTACACGAGTTCGAAGATGTTTTCGCTTGGTCCTATAAAGACATGCTAAGGAAAGACAAGAATGATGGCGAACATCGTATCCCGATTAAACTAGGTTACAATCCAGTTCAACAAAAGCTCCGCAAAATGAGGACAGAATGACGTCATAAGATCAAAGAAGAAGTAGACTAGCAAATCAAAGCCGGGTTCATCAAAGTTTCCGAGTATTATGACTGGGTGGTTAACATCATCCCCGTACCCAAAAAACATGGGCAAATCCGGGTTTTTGTTGACTTTAGAGATCTGAGAAAAGCCAGTCCAAAGGACGACTTTCTAGAGTCGGACTCTAAGTCTAAGTGTGGATAAGTTGTCAAAGAGTCTCCCCCTTCTGTTATCAACCCAACTGCATTTATTTCGCCTAGTTTAGCATTGAGTAACAGTAGCTTCAGGCCTATCCAAGCAAATTTCCCTCCTTTGCCACAGACCAATGATCAGTTGGCTTCTGTGTTTTTATGATTGCAATTCTATTTGTAATGATACTGAGAATGATCCTGACCCAAAATCATTTGACTTGCCACTCTATTTACATAACGAAATCACGGAAGAGGAATAGGGGGCACCAGTAATAGAATATATCTAACCAATTGATGTGAGGACTGTTCTTGAACCTAAAGAACTTAGGATATGGACCACCATAGACTTATGTGAAAGGACTCTTTTCGTCGATCTTCTACACGAGTTCAAAGATGTTTTCGCTTGGTCCTACATAGACTTGCCAGGGATAGACAAGGATATTGCCGAACATCATATCCCGATTAAACAAGGTTTCAAACCAGTTAAACAAAAGCTCCGCAGAATGAGGACAGAATGGGGTCTTAAGATCAAAGAAGAAGTAGACAATCAATTCAAAGCCGGGTTTATCAAAGTTTCCGAGTATTCTGACTAGGTGGCTAACATAGTCTCCGTACCCAAGAAGGATGGGCGAATCCGGGTTTTTGTTCACTTTAGAGATCTGAGCAAAGCCCGTCCAAAAGACGACTTTCCAGAGTCGGAGTCTAAGTCTAAGTGTAGAGAAGTTGTCAAAGTGTCTCCCCCTGCTGTTATCAACCCCACTCCATTTATTTGCCCTAGTTTAGAATTGAGTAACAGTAGCTTCAGGCCTATCCAAGCAACTGTCCCTCCTTTGCCACTGACCAATGATCTGTTGGCTTCTTTGTTTAAGTTATTTTCAAATTTTACTATGAATTTACCAGATTCTGCTTACTCCTTATGTTTTTAAGATTGCAATTCTGTTTGTGAAGATACTGTGAATGATCCTGACCCAGGCTCATTTGACTTGACACCCTATTTAATAAAAGAAATCTCGAAAGAGGAACAGCGGGCACCATTTATAGAAGATACTGAACCAATTTATGTGAGGATAGACCTTGAACCTAAAGAACATAGGATAAGGACCATCATATACTCAGCAAAAAGGGCTCTTTTCGTCGATTTTCTACACGAGTTCAAAGATATTTTCTCTTGGTCCTACAAAGTTATGCAAAGGATAGACAGGGATATTGCCGAACATCGTATCCTGATTAAACTAGGTTTCAAACCAGTTAAATAAAAGCTCCGCAAAATGAGGACAAAATGGGGTCTTAAGATAAAAGAAGAAGTAGTCAAGCAATTCAAAGCCGGGTTCATCTAAGTTTCCGAGTATTCTGACTAGGTGGCTAACATAGTCCCTGTACCAAAAAACGATAGGCGAATCCGGGTTTTTGTAGACGATAGAGATTTGAGCAAAACCAGTCCAAAAAACGACTTTTCAGAGTCGGAGTTAGAGTTGGAGTCTATGTCTAAGTCTACAGAAGTTGTCAAAGAGTCTCCCCATGCTGTTATCAACCCCACTCCATTTATTTCTCCTAGTTTAGCATTGAGTAATAGTATCTTCAGTCCTATCCAAGCAATTGTCCCTCCTTTGCCACTGACCAATGATCAGTTGGCTTCTTTGTTTAAGTTATTTTAAAATTTAAATATGAATTTATCAGATTCTGCTTACTTCTTGTGTTTTTATGTTTGCAATTATGTTTGTGATGATACTGAGAATGATCCTGACCCAGAATCATTTGACTTGCCACCTGATTTAATAAAAGAAATATCGAAAGAGGAAAAGGGGGCACCTGTTATAGAAGATACTGAACCAATTTATGTGAGGACAGACCTTGAACTTAAAGAACATAGGATAAGGACCACCTTAGACTCAGGTAAAGGGCTCTTTTGTCGATCTTCTACACGAGTTCAAAGATGTTTTCGGTTGGTCCTACAAAGATATGCCAAGGATAGACAAGGATATTGCTGAATATCGTATCCCGATTAAACTAGGTTTCAAACAAGTTAAACTATAGCTCCGCAGAATGAGGACAGAATGAGGTCTTAAGATCAAAGAAGAAGTAGACTAGCAATTCAAAGCCGGGTTCATTAAAGTTTACAAGTATTATGACTGGGTGGCTAACATAGTCCCCGTACCAAAAAAGGATGGGCGAATCCGGGTTATTGTTGATGTTAGATATCTGAGCAAAGTCAGTCCAAAAGACAACTTCCAGAGTCGTCGTTAGAGTCGGAGTGTAAGTCTAACTCTAAAGAAGTTGTTAAAGAGTCTTCCCCTGCGGTTATAAACCCCACTCCATTTATTTCTCCTATTTTAACATTGAGTATCAGTAGCTTCAGTCTTATCCAAGCATCTGTTTCTCCTTTGCCACTGACCAGTGATCAGTTGGCTTCTTTGTTTAAGTTATTTTCAAATTTTAATATGAATAAATTAGATTCTGCGTACTCCTTGTGTTTTTATGATTGCAATTCTGTTTGTGACGATACTGAGAATGATCCTGAATCATACTCATTTGACTTTCAACCCTATTTAAAAAAAGAAATCTCGAAAGAGGAACATTGGGCACCAGTTATAGAAGATACCGAACCAATTGATGTGGGGATAGACCTTGAAATTAAGAACTTAGGATAGGGACCACCTTATACTCAGCTAAAAGGGCTCTTTTCGTCGATCTTCTACACGAGTTCAATGATGTTTTCGCTTGGTCCTACAAAGACATGCCAGTGATTGACAAAGTTATTGTCGAACATCGTATCCCGATTAAATTAGATTTCAAACCAGATAAACAAAAGCTCCGCAGAATGAGGACATTGTGGGGACTTAAGATGAAAGAAGAAGTAGACTAGCAATTCAAAGTCGGGTTCATCAAAGTTTCCGAGTATTCTGACTGGGTGGCTAACATAGTCCTCGTACTCATAAAGAATGGGCGAATCCGGGTTTTTGTTGACTTTAGAGATCTGAGCATAGCCAGTCCAAAAGACGACTTTCCAGAGTAGGAGTTTATGTCTAACTCTAGAGAAGTTGTCAAAGAGTCTCCCCCGGTTGTTATCAACCCCACTCCATTTATTTCTCCTAGTTTAGCATTGAGTAACAGTAGCTTCAGGCCTATCCAAGAAATTGTCCCTCCTTTCCCACTGACCAATGATCAGTTGGCTTCTTTGTTTAAGTTATTTTCAAATTTTAATATGAATAAATTAGATTCTGCTTACTCTTTGTGTTTTTATGATTGCAATTCTGTTTGTGACGATAATGAGAATGATGTTGACCCAGATTCGTTTTACTTGCCACCCTATTTAATAAAAGAAATCTCGGAAGAGGAAAATAGAGCACCAGTTATAGAAGATACCGAACCAATTGATCTGGGGACAGACCTTTAACTTAAAGAACTTAGGATAGGGACCACCGTAGACTTAGCTGAAAGGGTCTTTTCGTCGATCTTCTAAACGAGCTCAAAGATGTTTTAGCTTGGTCCTACAATGCCATGCCGGGGATAGACAAGGATATTGCCGAACATCGTATCCCGATTAAACTAGGTTTCAATCAAGTTAAAGAAAAGCTCCGCAGAATGAGGATAGAATGAGGTCTTAAATTCAAAGAAGAAGTAGACAAGTAATTCAAAGCCGGGTTCATCAAAGTTTCCGAGTTTTCTGACTGGGTGGCTAACTTTGTCGCCGTACCCAAAAAGGATAGGCGAATTCGGGTTTTTATTAAATTTAGAGATCTGAGCAAAGCTAGTCCAAAAGGCGACTTTCCAGAGTCGGAGTTAGAGTCGGAGTCTAAGTCAATGTCTAGAGAAGCTGTCAATAAGTCTCCCCCTGCTGTTCTCAACCCCACTCCATTTATTTCTTCTAGTTTAGCATTTAGTAACAGTAGCTTCAGTCCCATCCAAGTAACTGTCCCTCCTTTGCCTCTGACCAATGATCAGTTGGCTTCTTTGTTTAAGTTATTTTCAAATTTTAATATGAATTTATCACATTCTGCTTACTCCTTGCCTATTTATGTTTGCAATTCTGTTTGTGATGATATTGAGAATGATCCTGACCCAGACTCATTTGACTTGCCACTCTATTTAATAAAAGAAATCTCGGAAGAGGAACAGGGGGCACCAGTTATAGAAGATACTGAACCAATTGATGTAAGGACAGATCTTGAACCTAAAGAACTTAGGATAAGGACCACCTTAGACTCTGCTAAAAATGTTCTTTTCGTCGATCTTCTACACGAGTTCAAAGATGTTTTCGCTTGGTCCTACAATGATATGACAGGGATAGACATAGATATTAACGGTATAGATCTTAGCAAAGCCTGTCCAAAAGACGACTTTCCATAGTCGGAGTTAGAGTCGGAGTCTAAGTCTAAGTCTAGAGAAGTTGTCAAAGATTCTCCCCTGCTGTTACCATCCCCACTCCATTTATTTCTCCTAGTTTAGCGTTGAGTAACAGTAGCTTCAGGCTTATCCAAGCTACTGTCCCTCCTTTGCCACCGACCAATGATTAGTTGGCTTCTTTGTTTAAGTTACTTTCAAATATTAATATGAATAAATCAGATTATGCTTACTCCTTGTGTGTTTATGATTGCAATTCTGTTTGTGACGATTCTGAGAATGATCCTGACCCAGACTCATTTGACTTGCCACCCTATTAATAAAAGAAATCTCGGAAGAGGAACAGGGGGAACCAGTTATAGAAGATACCTAACCAAATTATGTGGGGACAGGCCTTGAACCTATAGAACTTAGGATATGGATCACCTTAGACTTAGCTGAAAGGGCTCTTTTCGTCGATCTTCTACATGAGTTCAAAGATGTTTTCGCTTGGTCCTACATAAACATGCCGGGGATAGACAAGGATATTTCCGAACATCGTATCCCGACTAAACTAGGTTTCAAACCAGTTAAACAAATGCTCCACAGAATGAGGACAAAATGGGGTCTTAAGATCAAAGAAGAAGTAGACAAGAAATTCAAAGTCGGGTTCATCAAAGTTTTCGAGTATTCTGACTGGGTGGCTAACGTAGTCCCTGTACCCAAAAAGGATGGGTGAATCCGATTTTTTGTTGACGTTAGAGATCTGGGCAAAGCCAGTCCAAAAGACGACTTTTCAGAGTCGGAGTCTATGTCTAAGTCTAGAGAAGTTGTCAAAGATTCGCCCTGTAATACCCCGTATTTTTAAGCTTGGTCAATGGTTAGTCAATGGTATTTTGATAAACGTATGTTACAAAGTAAAGTTATGTTATAAACTATTGTTATTTTATAAACTATACTTCTTTTATACTTCTATAATTTTATATTTTACTCGTGAGACGGAATAATATAATAGTAATAATTATATTAATGATATTAATACTAGTAGTATGACATAATATTAATATGTAATAATAATAGTATTATAATAACCCTAATCACTATAGGAATATATGTAATAATATAATATAATAATATTTAGTAAGTTTTCTAGTTCTTTCCTAATTGCTACCACACTACTATATATACCATCTTAGCCTATTCATAAATCACTTATTCTCTTTTACAATATCACATAAGAGAGAGAGAGAGAGAGAGAGAGAGA